>WEIV01020237.1:2639-21013 GCA_013390005.1 Calyptomena viridis
GAAACAGATTAAAAAAATTGATAGGAACATAAGAGTAGGGACATTCAAAGAACTTACATTAGTTTCTTTCCTAGTAAATTTGCTGTAGCACATCTCATTTTTACAACTAACTTTTTAGCTTTTCGTGTGTTAAACTCTGCTGAGTTTTACTTCTATAGTATTCTAGAATACAATTAATATTTTTCATAAANTGTCTATCCAGGTAACATTAAGACTCAAATTCTTGCTTGTAGTTGAACTCAAGTTACTGTTTCAGATTAATTTTCTGCCTCCTTCGAAGACTTTTTAAAAACTGTGGTCTTGGTGACAATGCAGTAATGATACATAAGGCTGTCTCTGCTCCTTGCCCATTCCTTACGAGTTTGCAAGTTAAACATTTTTCTACAGGCTTTGGTGCCACATCTGAATGGGTGAGATAAATCTTGGAACTTCACTTGCCATTACACTTAGGCAGTGAATGGTTTGTATTGCCTCGTTTTATCACTCTGAATTACCATCTGGTTTGGGTCAAGCGCCTTCAAACGCCTACTGTTTCAAAATCTGGCTTGCATTGTGGTCCAGTGTACTTCTTAAAGAAACTCCTTTCTGCTTTTATGTAAATACCAAAGTATATGCAAGATGTTACGATTTGACTAGCTGTTCATATTTGGCTCTGCACAGAATGCAGGACTGGAGATATTTGAGGATCACATTGTGTATGGTTTCAGTGAATAGTCTCATCGGTTTGATGGTTATGTGATGCTCAGTTATTTTTGGGTCACTCCTTATAGAATTGTTTTTATATGGACTTCACTGGAGTAAATCATATAGTGACTGGCTTTCTTCAAGGCAGATGTTCTTGTTGCCTGCAGGAACTCTTTTTTTTTTTTTTTTTTTTTTTGTACCAACTAAAAGAAAACACAATAAAACTGCCATAGTTGCATATCTGTTCTCTCCTTCTTTGCTGTGTTTGCTCATAAATTTCTGGTACAATGAAGAGATTTTATTTACATAGCAAACTCCTTTCACCATTTGGAGAATCCTTGCAGGTTAAATAAACCTGGAAAATTCATTGGTTTTAGTACGATCCATAACCTAATTTGCAAAGTACACTAATCTCAATACTTAAAGCCTTGACATGTATCAGAATATAGGAATTTACCTTTTAACCTAAAATTACAGCAACTGTAATGTGCTATTAATGCTATTTTTCCTCTCCCTCCCCGAATCTAAACATCCGCTTAGTCTGTAGAAAATTCAGGATGTAATTATTTTCTCATTTTCTCCCTCTGCCAAGAAGGAGATTTTTGCTTATTAAATGAGACCCACGGATGGTATTTCAGTACAAACATAATTAATTTAGTTTATTAGGCAAGGGTTTTTATCTACACCCCAAATGAACTTGAATTTTCTCATTTGCACCTGAAGTTGAAAATTGTTCCCTCAAAATTCTGACTTAAGCATAGGCTGTCAGAATACAAGGATCTTGTTATGACAAAGTCCCACTAAGGTAAGAGTTTTAGGACTAAAGTGCAGTATAATACATGATACAACATTTATTTTTAACATGACACAAAAATTATTATCTTCAGAGACTGGGGATTGTACCCTAGGGTTTTTTCCCCTCACTGCTTGAGGTGGTTTAGAGAGGAATAATTTGTACTTGTGAATGGTGTGAGGCTTGGTAAAGACCACCTACTTTTAATTAGCCCTCTGCCCTTATTGCCTAGTTCCTGTCTTATTAGTGCACTGACCTTATTTTTTGACTGGGTTTATAGTGGTGTCCTCCTCTAAAGGCAGTAGATTTTTTGTTTTGTTTTAAATATTTAATTGTGCTGTTAGGGACAGCTTCAGCTGTGAGTTTGTTTTAGGCTTTTCCAAATGAAACTCTTCTTACATGTAAGGGAACTAGACAGAAATTTTTAATGTTTTATATAAAATGTTAAATACAGATGTCTTAAAGATCTGCTTCGTAGCAGATCGTAACAATACTGACCTTTAAAATAAAAACTAAAATGAAAAGAAGCTCAAACTAAAGCAACTGACATGACTGCCTGCAGAAAACAGACTAAGATAATGAGTTCTGCAAGGATTCCTGAGGATGCTATTCCACTGACTATAAGGAGGTTGGGTTAAGGATGCAGATGACTACTTTTAAAGTGAGGTCATTCATTTTTTGCAAAACCATTACTCTTGATATCTTAAGTGCTCAGGAAGTTAAAAGCAAAGTTAAAAGTTTGTGTCAACTCCAAACTCCTGCAGCCTGTAAACGTACATTGGAGTATTGGGTTTAATTTTCTGTGCAAATGAGATTATATGTCTATGTCTGTCTGTATATAAACAGATACAATCCATGTCTATATATTTCTACAGATAGAGCATATTGGTGTGGAAGATAATTTTTATAAACAGCTTTGGGAATTCAGAACTTCCATTTCTTCCTTTTGACTTTAAAGACCATCAAACCTAGCATCTAATCATTAAGTAGATAGGGGCTTTAAAATAACTTTTCCCCAGCCTTTCAAAACACTAGTATTATACTACATTTATCTAGTTTTTGATGACTCTGCACTAATGTGTGATGTGAAATGGTTTTGTCCCCACGAGGAACAGTGATCAGTTACTGCAGCAATAGTGCCGGTCACTAGATAGGCCTGTAGGAAGTTTTTTCCTGTTACTCCTATGTGCTGCTTTTTTTTATTTAACCTGAATTCTCTTGCCCTGTAAGGACAGTGAGGTTTAAATGCTGAGCACAGGCTGATTAACAAGGCATTAAATCAGTTAATTCTTTCTTTTTTTTTTACAGTATTGATGTGGTTTTGGTGGTCACTGATGTGCACTGTAAGTTAGAGATGGCTGTGTAAGCAGTGTGGATTTCTAAACCATTTGTGATGTTTGGTTTTAGTTCTCACTCTTAAATTGTGGAGCTTAAAGAAATAAGTTGCTGAATTTGCTTGCTTGTGGTAGCTGGTTGCAGTAATGAACAGGTATGTTACTAGTTTGTTTAAAGATGGAAGTTGTATATGAATTTAAGAGTGTACAAGCCTAGTTCAGAACAAGTATTTGTAAATGTGGTTTTTAGAAGGGATTTCCTTGTTCTACAAAGCAATACTAGATTTACTTAGCAAGAGGTGGCTTTGCCGCTCCTGTGGCTTAGTACCTGAATGCTGGCTCAGTAAAACCTGGAAAAAAGTGGTCTGGGGCTGGAGGAAAGTGGGAATCATGTCCTCTAGAAATGGTACTGAAAAAACATGACCTGCAACCTAGTTTTCCAATACTCTCGAAACTTTGGACGTGGTGGACTCAGGAGTATTTCTTAGTCAGAACCATAACAGTATATAAGATCAAGATGAAGGGGAAGGGGAAAAAAATGGAAATCCTTTTGCTTTAGAAGTCGATTCAAATGCTGAAGTGGTTCTCTTCAGTTGATGCTCCTGTAAATACAACACAAGATTTCTATTTTGAGAAGGTGCTTTTGAGTCCTGAGGCCATCTATAAAAAGATTTTTCATAAAAAGACCTTTCATTTATCTAAGAATTCAAAAGGATTATTAATACCACTCTTGATTTAATAAATTGTAGAATATCCTGAGTTGGAAGGGATCCATGAGGATTGAGTCCTCTTTGTGGGGAAAGCATAAGAATTCTGTACAGCATTAACAGAGGACCCATCACTGCAGTGCAGCATCCTTGAGAGGTAGCTACAGAACTTTCATGGAGGTGTTATGGTTCTTATGGATAGACAGGTACTATCTTAACATTGTTACCAACTTGTCGTATCGCAATCTTTATTTGGTTTATGCTCTGTGAGTTGATGTCCCCTTGAAAGGCATGCCAGTGTTTCTGGTAGACATAGTAGCCTGTTGTATTTGTCTTGCAAGTTATGGGGTACCTTCCAACTCTAAGCATATGCTTATTTGGTATCTTTTGCTTGGAATGATGACAGTGCATAGGGCACTGCTTTTTCCCCAAATGTGATAAGTGGTCGTGCTACTGTGAAGAGGGTCTGTTCCTAACATCTCATCTGGAGATCTGGGGCATATTAAGAGCTTTTGGATTATGCTAAACCTGTTTGTTACAGCATGTTAGAAGAGATGTAGTTTGGAGCACGTGTGGGGAGAAGCGACATACAGACTTTCAGGAGAGGCTAAGAGTTCCTGGGAACTCTTAATGATTGTGTAGAACTTGGTGCAATAAACACAAGTGCTCCAGGTTTATCTTGGCACCCCTTCCAGCTGTGTACTTTTGTGTGAAAGGCCATTAGTCACATTTCTGGAGGCCAGAATAAGATAGAGAAATTTATTGCTTGCAGATGGTGCTTCACATGCAGAAATAAATACTTTCTGCTCATATGGTTACATGACATAACATCTTACACAGCTTGGTTATAACTTTTGAATTGTGGTAACACAAATACGAGGCTAGAGTTCTTGTTTTCTACCAAGCCTTTTTCTAGAGCTTATTTTGATGTTCCGTAGACCAATTGAAAATTCTTAGCAGGTTAGTTGTTACAGTAAAGGAATCTCAATTTACAGAAGCAATTCCCTGCAGTCTTGTTGACTGCCTTTTAAAATATAACTGAAAATGTAAGTAAGCATAGAATATTATTTTTGAGTTGTAAAAACTGTTTTCCTTCCATCATACTTTTGCTCATGATTATACGTGAAAGGAGAGTCTGCACAAAGAAGAGTTAAAATAATGTTGATATGACAGACACTTCATGATGTTAGTAGTTTTTTCTCTGTTAATCAACATAGAAATTGATGAAATTATTTTATTTCTGTAATATTGCCTTCTGAGAATTTTAGGCTGCATGTAACTATTTTGTTTATCTAATGATAACTTCCTGAAAGGACGCTTTTCATGCCTTCACATTGTTATCACAGTGATACCCAAGTTCTAGCATAATTGGATATGTCAGGACATCCTGACACAAATTTAATTCCAGTTTGTCGTTTTGGTAATGGCATTAAACCAGTACAAATTTGACACTATCACATTCCAATATTGAAATTATCCTAGTCTATCACTACATGAGTAGTTATCTGTTGACACCACTGGCGAGGGCTTTGTTTGCACTCTCTTTTTTACTATATTGAAAAATAATGAGGGTTTGTGATATGATTTAAAAACACGAGTGATATGAGTAAGCATATATAATAAGAGGTCTGTCTGTCTTGTACCACTTTCTCTATTCTCTGACTCTCCCTGGAAAAGTTCAGACATGAAGTCTCTAGAACGCCTTACGTTTTAACCTAGAGACAGAGTTTGGTGGATGTATAGTCCATTATCCACAGAGACTTCAGCCTTGTATGATGGCAGGTACTGTCACTGTATAAATATTAAATGTGTATTGTTTTATAAAGCTATGTAGCCTAAGGAAGCTATTATTTAAATTAATTATTGTAGTGGGAATTTGTTTTTACTAATGCAGTGCATGTTAAATAGACATTATAGGGCTGGAGAGGCAGAGTTGTGTACTTTCAGCCTTACTCCTTCTACTTCTTGCTGTTGACCAAAATTTTAAAAGTGTTGCCTTGGAAGTTTTCTTCCTTTTCAAAAGGGTAGCAATGTTCTTCCAATTTGGAAACCCACTTCCACTTGGTGGGTAGGACATGCTTTTTGCCACTTCTTCCTCCCTCTGCCCCAGCTGTGTTGTAATGTTGACTTTGCAAGCAAACTGAAACTTCCTCTCTCTCATATTCAATAGAGGAAAGAGATTCTCTGTCCTAGAACCTTCACAAGCTATGCTAAGAGGTCAGTGTTTATGCAAAAGCAGCTTAAATCTGTTGTCTGTCTTCTTGTGCTTGATTTTTTGCGCTTATGTCCGTGTTGAGCTTTAAGTTGCAAACAGTGATGCCAGAGCTTCATTGATGAAAAGTCAATAATGATAAGGGCAGGATCAAAACAAGAAATAAAGCAGTTTGTTAGGAGTGTCTGGTATAGCCTAAGCATATGGCAGTGTGGGTGGCCATAGACTTTGTGAAGCTCAGTGCTTAGAAAACCTGCCTAACTAATATTTCGATGATTCTCTAGCTAGTAGATCATTCAATTCCATAGACTTGGTAATGAGAATTTTTGTAGTTTCACCCACCACTCCAAATTCCTGTCATTCATCTGTCTATTTTAAATGTGTCTCTTGTGGAGTAGTTCTAAAATTATCCACTGTTTTGACCTGATGAACGGGAATATGTGAGCTCCTGCTGCTGCTGTTCAGCTGGTGTATGGCTGCTTAAACTGTTCAAATGAGAGGGTGCTTCTGCATGGAAGAATAGGACAGTTAAAGTGGTAATGCTCACTCTTAGTGTATGTTTGACCTTTCCAGAGCAGTGACAGGGTTTCAGTTCATCATTGCAACGTTGAGAGCACATCTTAAGTACGATTTTCAGAGCCCATCACTGAAATTCAGCCTTTAAGATCTTGATCCCATGTAACAGCCTGCTTTGCTTGCTTTTAGTGGGCTTGCCCAGCCAATGTTCCCTCACTCAGCTTGTCTGGCCAAGCCCATTGCTCCCTCAGAATAAGATTTTTTTTGAGAATGTTTCGCGCAAGGCAATGAAACTTTTAACAGTGAGGCTTGAGGAGGGTGGTGGTAAGAGTATAATTCAGTAACAATAATACAATAACAGTAGCTGTTTTGCCAAATTGTAAATTATGTCATTGGGATCAGATAGTTCTGAAACACTGATATTTTGATTCAAATAAAAACAAACCTCTGCTTTTCAGCAAAAATGGAAATGAAGAGGAGTCTCTGAGTTAGCACCCTGTTTACTGGTAGAGGACACAATTAGGCTCACTGGAGAAGGCAGTGTTTAGGGAAGCAGTGGAAGAGGGTGGCTTTTCACTTGTAAGAAAACCAGCCTTGGTTCCTCTTTGTCTGTTTCTCTTCCATTTTCTGACTAATTCTTTTTTTCTGTACATGAACAGATTTGCATCTTTGCAGCTGCTGTAACCAGTAGGTAAGAAGAGATGAGTTCCCTAACCTTCTGGGCATAAAATGGTACTTCACAATTTCCAGATAATGTCTTCAGTTTTGCTTCCTCTGCCTTGCGAGCTGCTGTCTAATTAAAACTTCACATTTCCTGTCATCTCCCATACAACCCAAACCTGTATTTTTTCATCTCTTTACAGTTCAAGTCTTTTAAGTATGAGTGGTAAATGAGTTTTTTTGTCATCTAGTGATTTGATAATTTATTAGCATTTTAAAAAATCTGTCAAGTGTTAGGTGTGTAATTTTGTGAATTGTGACCTAGAATATTTCAGAGTTTGTTTGCTGATAGATAGTGCTTTGCAAATACCATGTGGTAGATCTTCCAGTTGCTTAGCAATAACATTAACAGTCATGAGTGTTTATAAAGCAAATATAATATGATATGGTCAACAAGGTATGTGGTGCTTTTTGTGTTACTTAAGTGTCCTGATAACTGTTGGAAAACGTTTACTAGAGCTTGCTTACACATGAGCAAGCACCTGACACTTAAGAGCAACAACTTGAGTCAGTAAATCTGATAAATGATATGCCTGTGTTTTTTAATCTAAAACGCCACAACTTGAAACAAGTGGTGAGCATGATAATTTTCCAAACACACTAGCTTTGAACTTTGAAATGTTATTTTCATGGCTTTGATAAATACTCTTAGAATGGCTTTGGATGTTCAGCCTGGAAATATTAAGGGTGATAGGTTATGTGATTAAAAGGCTTGAATCCATGCACACAGCAAAGCCATGAAGCACAACAGCAGGCAGGGGAACCCCAGTAACCTCACCACAAAAATAAGCCCCCTGAGCTGGCTGCGGCCAGGGCTGTCACTGGAGATCATCAGCCCTCAGGGACCTGGGTGACAGACACTTGAGTAAACAGAGGTCAGCTTGAATATTGGGAAAGGGGTAGATGCAGGTAAGAACATTACATGATTGTGCATGACTTGGAGTGAGATGCTTAGAGGAGGGAGCAAGGCTGGGGAAAGAAAGGATCAAGGTGATTTGTGGTGAATGAATAACCATGAGGAAAATAGAGGAGCAAAGGGATAAAGTGAGCTGGCTTTGTCTAAGCTCAGTATGTTTGTCTGGCCATGCCCTGTTCTCATCACTGTGGTTTCATTAAACTCTGATTTGTTTTATTGGGTAAGGGGCTCTATACTGTGTGTGTCTTAGTGCCAGCAGCTCTAGTCTGACCATAGGTCACAAGGGCCCGTGTGCTGGGTGAGGTGAGGGTGCGTGTGTCGGGCTGTGATCACTAGGAACCATGCCAGGAGGATAGCCAGGGAGTAGGAGAAGAGACTCAGGAGTGGCCATAAAGTACAGGACAAACATGCATGCATCTACATGAGACAGCTGGAGCAGTTGGCTAGTGGAGGAACTAGGAGTCCAGGCCACGTGCCGTGGGGACCCTGGGGTCTGGCTGAGACCCCTGTGTGTGTATTTGTGCATGAAGTAACCAGAGGTAAAAGGCTCTGGGGGCCAGCTTCTGAGCAGACTGTCCAGGACCAGATTCTAGGAGCTGTAGTGAGTGTCTTTCTGAGGGCATCTGAGTACCAGAACCTGGAGTGAGGCCTTGGGGGCTTATGTGCCATGTGCTGGCAGCTGGGCAGACTGAGGGTGAGGGGACAGCTGCTAGGGACTGAGAGTGAGCCCAAGGCCAGTTGCAGAGGCTGGTTTATATTCTCTGTCTGTGTGCACATACGTACATGTTCACCTAATGGACTTTCACCCTGACCAGAAAGGAGCAGGAGGAGGATGTTGGTGCTGCCTGTGTTTAGCAAAGTGCTGAGTTTGCACAGGTGTGTGTGTATGCTGTGCACGTTTTCATGTGTGCCTGTGAGTGAACTTGTGCTCAGCCTTGCTGCTGGGCTGGACCTTGCTACGGGGGCAGGGAGTTGGGGCTGTGTCACCTCTGTCAGGCTGCTGGATTAGGCAGCTCTAATAAAGGGAATGGGTCTGAGAAGAGATAGTGAGGCTCTCTGAAAAATCTTTCCTTACTAAAGCTCACAGCGAACATCTGCAATCATTTACTTCAGGAGATACTGATTCCAGTTTTCAAATGTACTGTACTAATGAAACGCATAAGAGAAATTGTAGTATAATGGAATAATGGAAAATCTGTAAAGACTGGCAGATGCTGGGGCTTACAGAAAGTCAGAGGTCTGAGATTACACCATTTATAACTAACCTTGAACATATGTAATTTAGAATATAAATTTTCATTTAAAATACAACTTATAAGTAGACATACAGTGTTGGACAGCATTGTTTCCCTGCTAGACCTCTACTAAGTGGATTTTCAGACTGTTAATGAAATCTTTTTGGTAGCATGTTGTCATTTACTTATTATTGTTGCACTTTGAGACAATTTGGGCAAATTCAGGATCCTAGATCTGACCTTGAAGCCTTTTCCATGCATGTGTACCCTAAAGCAAAATCAATACAAGCCTGTAATTAAGTTCCTAGGATACTTTTCTATTTTGATTTATTGGAAGTTCCAAATCATATTAGGCCTGTAGTAAGTTTCTCTCTAATGATGTAAAACACTTCATCTGAATGAAAGACATAATTCATAAAACCTTCTGGATACTTGAACTGTTGCTTAGTAATACTGTCCAAACTTTGGTAAGTTGACAGTTTTTAAAAAATACTTTGGTGGATTCTCTCAGCCACCTATTTGGCTGGAGGAAGTAGCTATTAGTCAAAAAATCAAAACAACCCCAATGCAAAAAAAGTGGAAAGCTACTTGAAGCAAACCTTTGTATAAATGTTTGATGCTCTTGTGCTCTATGGAGCTTCAGATACTTTGCTGCAAGGCCTGTTTCAAGATGTCACAGGCAGTGTGTAAATAGGTTACTAGTATATTGAGCCATATTCATGTACCCAGTACAGATACACCTGTCACCTTTTTGTTTTGTTTTTAAAATGAGCTAAGACCTCTGAAGATGATCACATTAGGCATCATTCTAAGGTCTCATTTATTTTAAAGCAACTGATGTATGGGAAAAATGAGGAATGGTTTGCTTCATGTATACATACTGCTAAAAAGTCAGAATGGCTTGTGCTATTTGGGGAACAGTATGCAGTCTAGTAGCAGAAGACTGATGTAACACAGAAAAGAGAGTTAAAGGTCTCTGATATCTTAATGTGGAATAAGCTAATGCAATATATAAAAGCTGAGGGGGTTACTGAATCTGGAAAGAATGATTTCACTTAAAATATGTAGGTTGGAATGCCTGCCTCATGAAGATGGAAGGAAGGGTCCTCTGCTGAACTGAAGATAAAAGAAGTTAGACTGAGTTTTTGAAACTAGAAATGTATCATCTTTAGTATAAGTAAAGAAAAAAACCCCTAAACAAAGGAGTCTTTTGGAAGGAATGTGTTAGGCAAACGAAGTTTCCCAGGAGTCTGTAGACAAAACAGACTTTTAAGACCTGATATGCAAAATGACTTGTGTTCTAGTGAAATTACTTGGGGTTGTGTGTGTATTATCAATAAACTAGTGTAAAGGATTATATTCATCTTTGCAATTTGTGAGGGTATAGAAAGATTGACAGTCAGCCTTGTGTGGCATAAGTGTATTGGAAACAAGATTTTACAGATCAGATGACCTGTAATGTTCTGGATCTGGCCATTGAATATGGGTCAGATCTTTGAGAGCTGTGGGAAGGTCTGAGTTCTGGACAACAGTGAACTGATGAAGTAAGTCTGGTGTCTGATTTTGTGGGGTTTTTTTTGTTTGTGGAGGATCATCATGGGCATGTGTCCTTCCAGTCTTTGTACATTCTTCCACTATGGATACACTGAGATTTTTATTTGTTTTGTTCTCTGGCTTGCTTAGCAGGTGACTTCCTTAGCTGTCTCCTGCTTATCATTGACAAGTGAATATTGTGGCTGCATTGTAGGATTAAATCTTTGATTCAGAAGTCGTTAGATTCATCCTCTTTGACCACTAAGAACTGAAATAAATGTTTTCCATTTTAGATGCTGTAAGCTTCTACAAGACACAACATGATTTCTAAAGCATGTTAGTGTTTAATCATAATAAAGGGTAGGTTCCTTACCTGAATACTTAGATAAGAACTTTTTTTTGTCTATGTAGTGTCTGCTTACTGATTAGTCACTTTAAAATGGGAAACATTAGGGTATGGGAACAATTGTCTGCAATGATTCTGGATTCAGTTGCATGATAATATTTTCCTTTCTACTTATTAACATAGTTGCATGCCTATTCCTGCCTTCACTGATCTTATAAAGCTATTGGTTCTTTCCTATTCTTGCTTGCCAAAAAAGTCTTAAGCTAAATTAGTTGATGAAAATGTCTCTATTCTGCTGATGCTGAGTCAGAAGTCCTTATTTAAAGATGATGAATTTAGTAATCATCAAACCATGTTTAAATCATCAGGAATACTAATTATAGATAGTCTAACCTATATTTCTGAAATCCTTAATGACTTGAAGCCCAAATCCTTCTTGCTTAAGTTAATAAATGCATTGGTTTCAGTTGGAAATGGGCGACTATAATTCATGTAAGATAAAAGTAGTAATTATCAAGATGAAAACATGAAACTTGTTTCCCATGAAATGGAGAAGAGAGAAGTTGAATGAGGTTCTCTTTTTCCATGCTCTTTAGGGTAAGAAAGGAGTAAAAATTTGTTGACATTCTTTTAAGATTTATATATAATTTTGACTATTTTGTGTTGATAATGCTTTTCTGTGTTTTAGTATATTTTGAATAATATTCTGCCTTTGAGTGGTAATTTTTTTTCTTAATTCTCATGTCTTCTGTTGGCATTTTTATTAGCTGATATTTGAGGATCATACTGTTGATTATGGCTAGTGTGTTTGAGAGTCAATCTGAGGAACAAAACACGTCTTCTATTAGGCCTTACAGTTTATGCAACACTTTATTTCCAGTAAGTATTTATAGTGGTAGTATTCACCAGTAGGTAGAGGAACTTTCCATTGAAAGCTGATTCTGTGATGCAGCTATTTTAGAGAAGAATGAAAAATTGTCTTCTGTGCACAGACAGAGAGACAGTTACTGAGGTAAAGCTTGAGTCTAAATTGTCGTAATTTAATTTTTGTCCATTACATACAGTGAGGAAATATCCAAATTGTGGTGCCTTTTTTTTTAATCTGGAAATTCCATTTCCTTAATGATTGTGAAATGTAATGACATTGTAATGGTCCTGCATGCTGATGCGAAGCAGTGCTACTTTACTGAAAATAGTAGCTTCTTTTATTTTCAGAGCCCAAAGTACCATTGTTTTGCTGTTAAAATGGATGGAAACCTGGGTACTTCCTAGTAAGAATCTATGAAAGAAAGGAAAGATGATGAAATAATTTTAATGTCTGACTAACTTAGATGAAGAATCTGTCCGTAATTGTACACGATATGCTTTCAGAGACTGATCACCAGTTCCAGAGAAAAGTACTGTTTAGTTACAATCAGTTGTAAAATGATTCAGTGGAGCTTCCTAATACAGAATCATTCAGACTTAGCGGACCCTTACATGTTATGTTAACTGGTGACAAAATTAGTGCAGAGTAGGTAGGTACAATTACTGTTACTTAAGCTACTGTTAATGTGTCTGTATTCAGTGTGTCTATGAATGTTGTTTCGTCAAATTTTAAATAGAAATAATGAGTCTGATGGGCTCTGCTGGTACAAAACAAGGCATTAAGTATTCTTTATTTTTCAAAGTGTAGTGTAAAAAAAAACCCGTGTTTCACTGTAGGCAAGATGGATATGTTTTAGGGGCTGGGGGAGTTATTGCTGCTATGACTATTATTTCAGTATAAGGTTGCAGTGGCTTCAGGAGAAATTGTAGATGGCATGTGAGATCAAATAATGCTAAATTTGCAAAATTGATATTTCTGACAAATGCTTTGAGAAATTCTATGCTGTTAACAAAGGTAGATTCAATATGTCACTGTTGCTGATGAAAGGCAGACTCAATTTCCATGGATGATGACACATGCATTGCTAAACCTCTCCTTTCTGCACTAACCTACTTCTCCAAATTTAGTTTTATATGCATCCATATAAAACTAAAGACTACTTTAGGGTGTTTGAAGTTTCTGAAAGCTTTGGGAAAGAAATGGCTCTGACTCCCCTGAAAAGAATGTGTTTTATCAGAGGTTTTCTTTAAATCCTCTCCAAGATTCAAGGATCAAATACGCACACATTTTCTGATACCAAGTGTGAGCCTTCTCATTTAGTGTTGGGAAGAAAAAGGATTTTTATCTTTATGATGGGAAAAACCCAAGTCTCAGCACCTATTATCTAATTCTCTTCAGTGAGTTCCTGTTGTGTCACATTACCCATGGCTTGTTGTTTGGTTAGTTTTTTTCTTTTTTCTTTTTTTTTTTTTTTTCTGTGACCTGAATCTCTCAAAACTTTGTGACAGCAGGGGATTGTCACCTCATTAAACTTTTGTATGGCTTTGGAGCCAGGACAGTCAGTGTTTGAGAACAAATGAGTCTGAGCATCAGAAGAATGTTTTGTGCCTGTGTTGAGTCCCAGTTCATAACTGCCAAGTTTAGGCAACTGCTTATCTTTGGGCTATTCTTAACCTCAGCAAACATGTATTGCAAACATTTCCAGCATGTCTCTAACCTTACTGTTAGAGCTCAGTCTAGAGTACAACTTAAAAAAAAAAAGGAAAATTCCTTCCTAACTTTGACCATCAAGGTATTCGAACAGTAGAAATGTCAGTTTTTAACTGTTAGAAGCTGTAGAAAGACATTCAGTGTGTTTATGCTTGGCAAGTCATTGCAGACGAGTGCTTGGAGTTCGAAAAGTAACTGGCTCTTAACAGAGTTCAAAACCTCTTAAAATTGTAGTTATGTAACACAAACATTGAGAATAATGTTAAATGGGATGATGTAAGCTTAAGATACGTCTCCAGTTCACTTTTGTAACACTTCATGTAACCTGCTTGCTTTTCTTTCACACATAGACATAGGCAGTGTTGAGTTCTACATCTCTTGTGTTTCTGTTCTCCTTTTCCTGCTCTATTTTGCTTTTGGATTCCAGAAGCAACTGTGGAGAGCTGTACCCACTGAGTTATTCAGTAAATAGGTACCTTTGCACTTTAACAAATTGCTAATGGTGGCTTAATTCAGGCAACACTCATCTAAATGCTTGGACTGAAACAGTGATTCAGAGTGATAAATTATGAAGGAAACAGTCCCAAGATACACAGGTGATGAGCTTTCTGGAAATGATCACTTGAGTATTACAGAACAGCACCAAAGCATATAAAGCTCATACAGTGAAGACCAAAGTATTCTAATTTTTGCCTGCATTTTTTTATTTTTTTGTGATATTACATATGTATGTATGCACATATATGTACAGATGTGGTGTTTTGAAAATGGATTCTACTTGGCATGAATGCCAAGAGACTGATCCAAAACATTCTCTTTTAGATAACATCACTCTTGTCAGTTTGGCTATGGCCTTCTTTCAATGCTGTCTGCATCCTGGATCATGACATCATACCTAATTACAGCATAATTATTTGTGACCGTTGTTTTTAAATATATGTGACTCTAATTTGCACAATCTGGTAATACAGTTACTGCGTGGAGTTCTTGAGGTTTCAGGGTACTTCAGAGCTAGAACCTAGCCATATTTATGTTTTCAAGGCAAGAGAACAGGGTTTCTTCTGGGACAGTACTATAAACCCTCTTGCCTTCTGTGTGACTGATGTGTTGTCTTTTCACTGTCGTTTTTCACTTTGATGCCCTCCATTACCCCCACCCCAGTTCAAATGTAATTTGGGTATTTATGTAAAAGTTTCACGTACTGAGTTTCTTGCTGTCTTCAGCTGCTGCCTTAGTTACCTGTGCCAGTGGAAGTCTGTGGGAATGGGGCTTTACCTCCTCAAAAAAATCAAGAAGGGAGGGAGGAGTATTATACTTACTTTTGGGGCTAGTGTGATCTCTTAAACTATCATAAGAAAACTGAGTATGATGTACTAAAAGCTACTGCTTTTGGAGAACTGAGACTGTGGTTTTGTCTCCAACTCAGAACGCAGAAATCAAATAGCTGAGGTAGTTTCTAAAACATAGCATAATATAAAGTATGTTCTGAGGAGCTGCCTGCTGTACTTGTGTAACTGTACTTTTGATGAGCCATACAGTTCTTCCTGGTTCTCATATCCTAGAGCTGTAGTATTTTGGGAACTGATTGTGGTTCTTCAGATACTGCTCTTTTCCTTTCTGCAGTATCAAAAAATAACTTGCGCTGTTTTAGTCAAGGGTGGGGGATCACAAATGTGTGGCCTTTGCTGGTCTGAATTGCAAGGTTCACATGAAGTTTGGACCATTTTTGGTTACTGCTCTTCTGTATTCCTAAGTTGGAGTCTTTCAGATGTTACCTTCCAACTTGTCTGTCAGGTGGTCTATCAGGATAGTACTGCTCATGAGCTTTGAGCTCTTTCTATTCCTGTTCAATGGCTTTGGAAGGCAAGCTGATGTGATTTTGAAGCTTGCCCTCATTTAAGCAGGAGATTGGACTAGAAGGAAATCAAAGGGTGCTTCCAGTCTATTTTTTTTTATAATTCTGTGGTTGGTAACACCTGCGTTATACTTAATTAAATGGTTTAGAAGTCTTATGTTTTAGCTACTTTTCTTGATTGCTTTCTTCTTTTAATTGGACCTGCCATGTTATTTGTTTCCATATGTTGAAGGTAGAAACTTTCAATTCTCTTAACTTATAGAACCTATAGCAAAAGACATTTGGTCAATGAAGAATACTTGTCCTTCAGTATTCTTCCTGTGCATCCTGGCCAAGGTCCACCTGCAGAGATTCTTGTCATGAATAAAACTCACTGCCTGCATCACTTGCGTGTGAAGTATAAAGCAGAAAGAACGTGGGTACTTCAGGAAAACTAAGATGATTCAGTGAAATAATTGACTAAAACATTGTTTTAGTAACTAAAAGTGTAAATATGGGTTTGATCAGATAACTCGTGGAGTCTACGTGCAGTATTGAAACTACCATGGTAGACAAAATTCCAGAGTAACAAAAGATTCAGACTCTTGTGTCAAATCCTGTTATGACAGTTGATTCAATCCTAAATTTGGAAGGGTAGGTTGCATAAAGTACCTGTTTTTCATTGTGTTCGCAATCTTGCAGGCACATAATTGTCTGCAAAATACTGTGTTTCAGTGCATGTGTAGGTAAGGCGGTGGGGTGAAGGAGTGCAGAAAAAGTTAAGGCTTAATCCCTTTTTTTTGTGATTTCTTTTGCCATTTCTTCAGTCACTTGAGTTTATGAGCATATGGATTTTCAGAAGTGAGTTGGAGTGATTGAGGTGAACCCAGTTCTTCTTTAATGATGTTGTCTTGTCTTACAAGCTTTCACACCACTGAGCTAAGAAAACTAACAATAGTTACCATTAATGCTTGACCTGGCAATGTGTATGTTCTGCCTCTTCAGAGGAAAAGGCCAACGTTACTAACAAAACAGTGCTGACATCACTTTTATACTAGTGATGCTTTTGGCAGTTGAAGAACAAGTCTTTGCCATGTTGGCTGATGCTCTGTTAAAACAAACAAACAGAAAAAAAACAAGGAAGGGGAAAAACCCCCAAACAATACCTTCAAGTGTTTGTGTGTTCACAAAAAGGAAAAACACTGAGTTGCATATTCACAAGCACTGAAAATGATTGCACAGTGGAGTGCACTCTTTAAGCGTCACATTTTTCATGAAGAAACATTTAAAAAACCCAAACATAAAATCTTTCTAAGAGCATATTCTAGCAGTAAGAAGTCTTGGAAATTAAGACGCTAAAATCTTTGCGTTCTGACATACAACCTGTCTGTGTGCCTTATGAACAAACATACACTTCTGTGTATTTTCTTAAGCTAGGTTCAGTAAGGGATTGTTATTAGTGGTATCCCTGGGAACAGCAGCAGGATTTGAGTGCACAGCGTCTCACTGATTTGGTGTTTGCTCAAAGGTAACCGCCAGCGAGCAAAGTTGGACTGGGTTGGAGGTGAGAGTGTGATGACCCTTTGGCAACTTCAGCTAAAACAACTCTTGGGGTGGTTTTTATTTCCTGTCATATGCTGTGAGGCTTGCCCAAAGGATAAGGGTCTTTTCTCAATAAAGCTGCAATGCTATGGGCATAGGTCTGTTGTGGACTGACTAGTGACCTCCTACCAACAGAAAGGAGTAAATTTAGGGGAGGGTTTCAAGAAGACACTAGAGGGAATCTAGTAATCTAATAAATATAAGAATTACTTTAGTTTGAGAAGTTGCTTTAGCTTTACAGTGGAAAAAAAAGAAGGTTTTTTAAACATACTGTCAGTTCAGTGTTTTGAAATGAAAAAAAAAATAGTTCTTACATACTATGCCTCTATAAATTGAAATGATCTTTTTTTTCCCCCTTTCTTATCAAGCGTGGATTTCCTGGTGTGACACCAGTATCGCTACTCTTGTCTGGCTTTTTTGCTGATGAGAAGACTGAGAGGAGGGAGGAGTGCATTGTTTTAGCTTGATGTGAGTTGGCAAGTGTGGTGTATTGCAGCGTCTCCTGTGTTCTGCAGGTTACTTCTCCCAAGAAAAACACGGTGTGCTCAGAGTCTGATTCAGATCACTGTCTCTTTCTGCCTCTATTCACAAGCAGGCTCCAGCAATCAAAGCTGTGCTGGCCTCCTGTATATGAAGCACCAGGCAGATTTATATTTACCCGGAGGGAAAGGCCAACACACAGGTTTTGGCTTCAAGCTCTTTTTGGACCTGAAAGTGTAGTAAGTGACTCTGATGGTTACTCTGGGGAAAAGGCTGGTGGCAGGGTTGGTACAGTGTCCTGAAGACACCCCATTTCTTGGGGCAGTCAGTGAGAGATGATGGTGGGAACATGTCCCAGGGCAGAGGTTCCCTTTCTCAGGTTTTCAGTAGGACTCTGTCCCTGTGAGCTTCCCCGTGGCACGTTCTTCATGCGGTGACTGTAGTGAAAGAAAACTACTAGGTGGGGATGTATAAACCAGTTGGAAGTGTGTGGTCCAGGCCGGGGAGGATGCAGAGCAGCTGGGGACAGATGTGCCCGGCAAGTCCTGGTTTCCCGTATCCGGGTTGTGCTCCACTGTAATCCAAGAACTCGCTTTTCAGTCGCTTTTTTCTGCTCCGATGCTCCTATTTATATACACAGCCTCTGTGTACAAACGAGATACTTCTGTGTCTGTGCTCTTTAGCAGTGTGAATACAGGCTAAGTCACCCAGTTGTGCCTCGGCTTCCAGGCTGTTTTCAGGGAGACAGTCCCGTTTTGTGTAGGAAGGCGGGGGCTGCCGTGCCGCCGGCCCCGCTGTGTCTCCGTAGTTACCTGTCGGCAGCAGGTGCGCGGTTCCCTCCGCCGGGGCCGCGGCAGCCGGGCCCACAGCGCTCCCTGGCGGCC
>WEIV01020237.1:21078-47238 GCA_013390005.1 Calyptomena viridis
GGAGGGGCGGCGCGGCGGCCGGCAGGTGGCGCGGCTGAGCCACCGGCGCCGCCTCTCCCTCCATCCCTGCCCGGCGCAGGGAGCGGCCGTGGTGTCCGTGAATAACCGCGTCCAGTGCTGCGAGGACCTTCTGGGATCAAGCTCTGCTTCTCTTAATTTTGTCGAGTTAATGTAAACCGGGTAAATAAGTCGTGTCTGCAAGTCGGAAACGTGGCTGAATCCACATCTGACCAAGCTAACAGTAGTTAAAGTTAGTGGAGAGTGGGTCAGGGGAAGGGACAGTGATGCTCCACAAGGATGCAGCTTCTAATGGCACTCAGTAAGTTAAGCAGAGCTTTCTAGCGACCTTATACATGCGTTTCTTGGGGAGATGGGGTTGATGAAAGTAGCCAATAGCATTAAGGTGGCTTTTTGCATTTATGTATCATGGTGACTACTTCACCTTCTTATAGACTGATTCTGCAGAGTGATGGTCTGATGATTACTATTTATATTTCACCTCTATTCAGCTTTCAACTTAAAAGATGTTTAAAGCTAGTTGTCTGGGGAGAAGTTTTCGCCAGGGGCTTGCCTGACCTCTGCAAGGACTAAAGTAACCCACGGACCCTAGAAGGAGGGAAGCATCGAAAGGAAAGAAAGGCAGAAAAAGCTTCAAAGCTGCCAGGGCTGAGTGCTGTTCAGCTGAGTCTGCAGTGTCAGCAGTGTGGTGTATTAGAATAGTGTTTGCTCAGGTATGGTGCTGTCAAGGCATCCTTAACTCTTGTTGCTGTTGAATAACTCCCAAATTGTATGAGGCTCGGGAGAAAAATAGTAAATGGTCTGTACGTATATTTACACTTTGTCTTTCTTGTATGAGTTCTCAGCTAATAAACAAGGGAGGCTTTTCTGTCTTAGCATGACTATAACAGGTAATTCCACGTATAAGAAGCCCTCCAGGGACAGGAAGGGCTATCTCAATCATGTTGAGCCTTCCTGCAGTGAGACTGGAGACTTGCTGATTATGCAAGCATTGTGTACTATTAATTCCTATTTTTGTGCACAGTGTGCTGTATGGGAAGTTTAAAAATCCATGTGACCCCTTTGGTTTTTCTCAAACATTATGTATATGGTCAAAGAATGGCTTCTTGTTTGGGGGGATTTTGTTTTGGTGTTTGTGGGGTTTTTTAAAGCTGCATTGCTCTTTTAGGTGCCTGTTTGTAGTGCTGATATCAGTGGCAGCTTCATCTTGCTCTAAGTTGATGCTAAAGTAAAAGAATACCAGAAAAAAATTGGGTTTATGCCTTTAGAGGAGTATTTGTTGCAAAAATGGATAATTTGTCTTTTATGCTTGTTGTATGAAGTCAGTGTTTTATAGGCAGCTGAATTATTATACAATAGGGCCCTTGAAGAAAGAAGCAGCTACCTAACTGGTGAAGGGAGTCACAAGTCAGCATGAGTAACCACTTGCTTTTAAAAAAAAGTGGGATACCTTTTAATTCTGGTAAAAACTTCCTTTTATGCCTGAGCAGCAATTTGAGACTGAAAACTATCTCATTTTCTCTTAATTCAGGTTGGCAAGAAAATAATTGCAACAATGCTAAATGAGCATTAAGATGAATGTTTCAGCTTCTTTTGGTACCTTTTGCTGTGCAATTGAACAGAGGTTCAGATCCTTAAAAATCATAATCCAACTATTCTTTAGAGCAATGGGAACTGCTAGATATTGAGCACTCTTTTCAAATTGAAATAAGTGTAAAAATAACTGAAGCTAAATTGGTTTTAAAGTTAGTCTGTGCAATTTAGAATAATATATAATTATTTTTTTTCTTGTGTGTTTTTTTTTTTTAACTTGTTACCTCTGGCTTTCTTAAAGGTGCCAGATTGATCTTTTTGTGTGTGCTGTGGATCTCAGCTTTCCTTAGTTTGGTGCTAGAAGACTCCTTATCTGCATCCTCTGCAGTGACAGCTGTAGCTCAAATGAATTATGCATACTTGATGTATTGCCTTCAACCTCTACCCCTCTTCTTATGCTTCCTTCATGCTTGGAATGGCATTGCCAACCATGTCTTCGGGGAATAGGGAAAAGGAGAACACCTGGAAGGTTTAGTATGTGCCAGTTTACCAAACTGAAAGGAAAGTACTAGAAAGGAACAGACTAAAGAATATAGGAGAGGTGGGAAAGGAGAAATGGTTGGGCTCAGAAGCCAGAACAAAGCACAGGGGCAGTAAAGGTGTTACTAAACCCCTTCCCAGTAAGGGTCTCAGTTTGAGTAACCTTACAAAGTTGGAATACCAGTAGGTGCTATGCCTAATGGATTTTAGCTACCAGAATCCTCTTAATCCATGGAATTAATTTTGTTTCTTTGTGTGCATATGCTTTGTTTGTTTTGTGAGTTTCCCTTTTTAGAGTTTGATTTAGGCTGGCCACTGAAAAAATCTGCTTTTATAAGAAGGAAGTATATTTATGAAGGCTAACCTTAGTTCAGGATATTCATTGTCCTGGGCTGCTCCTGTGATTAGTGAAGAAAAGGCAGGGACCCTGGGTAATATCCTCTAGACATCTGCCCTTCTAAAAGAGCTTTGAAAACATTGCTTGATATCCAATATGTGAATTATTTTCAGCAAGCTTGCAAGCAGACTTTTTTTTTAACTGCCTGCTTATCTTGAAGGGTGCCTTTGAATGGACCAGACAGTTAAATGTGAGAAATTCTTGACTCTAATAATACTTTTTGAATAAAATAATTGGATAATGCTGTATCGGTGTCAATACCTCTTTGCTCCTAGGCACAAGTGATTCAGTCACTTCTTGAATAACCCTGAAGTAATGGATTTAATGTTAATTTTACTTGCTGGTGTGTATCTCTTAATATCATAACTTTGATTATAGTTTTGATATATTTTTTTCTCTTTTCTGCTGTCCTTTCTGCCTGCCTGCTTATCTTCTTTGGAATGTTGTTCTTCAACTGTTCTGATAAACTTCTGACACAGGTAAATATTGGTCTATTTGTATCTGTGTTTACTGAGCATGCCCTCTACTTGGCAGTGCACAATGAATCTTGAATCAGACATGCCACACAGCTGTAGACTGGAAAAGGGAGATACTATTGACATGATGCTTTTCTTTAATTAGCCAGGCATATTTATTTCCTTATCTGCTTTTCTTACTCCTCCCCTTCCTTTAACAACAATAAAACATCTAGATAGAAAATAACAACAAAATTTTGTATATGCTTTTTGGTGGTAGCATGTCCTGCCTGGCGTTTCCTGGAAGATTTTATGCTGATAGTGGAGATGGCATGTGTACACAATGAAGGGGAAAGCAGCCTAGAATGAAAAATGTTTATACAGTCTCACTCTTCCTGCTTTGCCAGTCGCTCAATTCTGCCTTTATATTGCTTTTATATTGTTCATGTGGTGTAACAGGTGGTAATTTTTCATTTTCCATCAGATCCAAAGCAAAGGAGAAGACAAGAACATGTAGGCAGGATGATGTAGGAGGACTTTTCATGGCAGTTAGTTGGACCCTATTGTGAAATACAGTAGTGGAATATGTGTAATGGAGTGAGAGGAAAAGAATGTTATTCAACTTGTCTTGTTAGCTGTATTCGTGACTTTTAATAAAACATGGAAAGTCCGGCATTTATCAATGGAAAGCCTGTTGCTATGAATGCCTGAGCAGATTACTTCCATCTTTGGACTTAAATCAGTATGTATGTACCAGTAAGGATCACTGCAAATATTTAATGGGATATTGAACTGTTCACTGAAGCAGAAAGTAAAAAGCTTCAATTTTTTTTTTCCAAGTGCCTTGGAAACAAAGAACTCTCGGTTCTTTTAACTTGATACATTGATATTCAGAAGCCAGAAATACAGAAAGTTTTTGAAATATATTTAGAAACCATCACCCTTACCACTTCTGGTGCATTTTTCAGTGATTAATATAAAGTGTTAGCCACTAATTACAGCTGAAATGCACAGAGGTCAACAAACTGACTTAGTGTCCATCCATCTGATCTCCCCACTCAAAACGCCTGTGCTCTGAAGAGGAATAGCAGTGTATTATTTGCAGATCAGACAGGAGTGCTGCTCCCCTAAAAAATCTCCATGCATGCAGTGACCAAATCAGTTGTGATTGTGGGGGATGGTGTAGGCTGGGCTCTTGCTTTGAGTGGCGTTTAACTGACCTGCCCTGAAAGGCAGCTGCTGTGCTGGTTAAACCAAGGGCTGCTGGTTCTGCAGTGCTCCTGGCAAGAGAACTTGGATGCTGGAGCTGCTTTTGTGCATGGCTACAAAAGGCAGGGACAGCACAGTTCAGGGCTGTATGTGTCGTTTTGGAATGAGCTACCCTAACATTGTCACCTTAGCCCTTTTCAGAGCGATAAGATGAGCCACATAAAGATCATGGCTAATGCAACTGATTTACTTCTGATACTTTAGGTTAAAGCATTTTTCTAGTACACTGTATTTGGAGCATGAACTAAGGACAGAGTAGTCATAGGCTGGATGGTTTTGCTCACGTACACAGAGAAGGGAGACTGAGAGCATGAAACTTCTAATTTTTTTTTTCTCTTACCAAAAGCTGTCATCTTGGGGCAGTAATGTCATGGCACTGGGTTATCAATGAAAGTGCTGGTCTGCCAAGGGAAACTGCAGGGCTTTGGCAGCTGCTTGCTGTAGATTTAGTTTTTTAATTTTTCCCTTCCTACATTTCTCTTTCTTTTCCAGAAAAATATGGCATTTCCAGAAATGCTGTTTCTGATTTTTTGGATGTTGTGTTAAATGCACCAAAAATTAACATCTGCTGTTACCTTTCTTTTGGGTATTTTTAGCCCATAATTCCTTTATCCTCTTCACTCCCTCATGCAGTTCCTGACCCTTTTCTCTTTAATGCTTTGCTCTCCTTGCTGTTTGGCTTACCTTGACTACTTTTTCTCCCTGTTCCTTCCCTGCTTCCACTTGCCTTTTTGTATCTGTTCTTTGCTTCTTAGTTTTTGTCTTCCTTTAGTTTACTGATGTGCTTTTCTAGTTTTCAGATCTGTAGTTTGATGGTTTTTCTATGCTTCTGTTATTTAATATTTAATTCACTATAAATACATTTCTGAGTCTCAGTAATGATATTTATATAAAATTAATCTTTTTTTCTTTGAGATGCACTGATACTCTTGTAACCCCTTATTTTGGTCTCCCAAATAACTTTCATAGCTTTTTACTCGCCTGATTAGAGCAATTAAATTTAAAAAAATCACTGGTAATTACTGGCTATGGAACCGAAAAATCAATTTTTGGCTTAAGAGGGACATTTTATTGCATCTGCAATGTTGTCACATTTTGTGCTCCTGACAGATAAGGGAATAAATGAAATTACAATCAGAAGGTCTCTGAAGAAAATGCTTTGTCAGAAGCAGTTAATTTCAGAGTTGTCGACTGTTGTTACATAGCCATATAAGAAAATTGAAGATGGTGACTTTCAGTCTTCCCTGAAATAAACACTGGCAAACACAATCAATTTAGAAGAATACCGAAATAGATACAGGGTATGAGTTAGATGTTCACAGTAAAAATAATGAAGTATAGGAGTAGTGCTGTCTTCCAGTGCCTGATAAAGGAGTTAATGCTTAACGTTTAGGGTATTGTTAACATTCAGACTAATGTCGCTTAATCGTTCTGGTGGGCCACTGATGGGATTCATTGCAAGAAAAAACCTGTGACATCAGTGTTTCAATGGCAAGATATTTAGTTTGCCACCTGTGTTGTTACTTCGTTGATGCTGTTTTCCTGTCAAACCTCTTTAAACAAGCACTTACATAGGTTTCACAGTTACTTGTATGTGAACAGATAACACACAGAATAAATGTCAGACCCAGAAGTTTAAGTTTCAGCAGCAAGTTACAGCTTGTTTTCTTCTGCATGCGTGGCACTTGACTTGTGCTGCTTGTGAGAGGTCCTGGAGCTGAATGCTTGGTCCTGTTGGAGTGGCCTTCTCTTTGGAAGCAGTGTGTTCCTGGAGGGCTTTATTCTGGTTGACACATCAGAGAATCACTTTTTACCTAGATCTCACATTGCAGAGTATCTGGCCTTATTCAAGAAGACAATCAGGATGACAGGGCATCGCTCCTTCTTCCATAGGAAAATATTTGGCATGACAGAGAAAAATCCAGTCTCTCTGGTCTCTGCAGTTTGCTTTAGAGCATCGAAGGTCATGTTACAACTGCTGTGCTTGCAATGCTGAAAGGGGTTGGTTACTCTTGTGTGAATTGGTACTTGTGTAGCGTCTCAGAGGTAATGTTCTACTTGCCGCCCTTTTGAAACAGGCTGAGTTCTTAATGATAAGACATATTGCCAAAATGTTGTGGGGGGTCTGAACTGCTGCTTGAGCATGGGCTGCTCCCTGGAATCTGAAAGAAAGGAAAATCTGGGGGAAGATAGCTGTTGAGTTAAAAATCCTTTCTCTCTTGATAATGATTAGAACTACATTGTTCTAAATCTTTAATTTACTCCTTTAATAGGGATGTCACCAAATGCCCAAGGAATGTCTGCTGTAATTTAGTCTCATAAAGTTCCAGTATTACTGAGGAAGAATATCCAAGAATAGCTGTAACTGGTTTCTGTTAGCTCATACCTACCGATGAGTCTTGGTTTGGAAATTTGGGCAGGAGAGATGTATTCTGCAATTGTCCTGTAAAGATTTTGGATGGCCCTTCGCAATAGTAAGCTTTGAGTCTCGCTTCATGCTGCATTTGTCTGTTGAAATTAGTTTACCCTGAACTAGGAGGCTCCATTTCATGGATTGTATGACTGGCAACTTCCTCATATTCTCTGGCAACTTCATTATATTTGCGAGTTTTCTCTTGTATTCTTAAGTTAAAAGATGACAGCACTACCAAAGACATGTTTCAGGGGGGCAAAGTTCCTTCCCCTCCAGTCTGACTGAACGCCTGCAAATGCTTCATTATTGGGTTTGTATTCTGCTGATGTAATATGCAAAATAAATTGACAATCCCTTGCAGCAAAAAATGCTGAGCTGCTGTTACTGTGCTGTGCCAGTTCATGTTCATCAGGCTCCTTGTTAATCAGAGATTCTGCTGGTTTGGGTTTCACAGATGCTACAGTGAAGTAAAGGAGTACTTGCTTTAGACTAGGATAACTCAACATAGCCAGGGTAGAGAGATGTCTTTCCTGTAGAAGTGGAAGAAATACTAGGTTTGTCTCCTGTAGGCTTAATCTGATTTTACTTATCTCCACAATACAAAAAGCAATAACCAGTAACTATTGTAATTGGCAGTATGTATTCAGTAGTAATGCTCTCAATTACTTCTTCCTCCCCCTCAATATATTTTACTCAGTTTTTTTTAACATGTTTCTTTGTCCCAGTACCAACATAGTTCCACAGCTTGAATATGCTTTGACAACATCTGCTCTTCTGTATGATCAAATGGTAGAAGTTCAGTGACTTACAGTGAGTGGAATGTAAAGAACTCACTTGTAGATGGCTCACTGTGGTTCTTGGAGAAGACTGACTCCTGTAACTGCTGCTTCATGCTCATGCCAGTTTCCAAGTGTGCCTAATGTGTGCTCTTATCAGGAGTGCTCTTGAGATTCAAATTCATGTCTCCTTTAGAAGCGAGGATGGTTGATGCTTCACATATGATAGTTTGAAAAATGTCTCTTCCCTGGGTAATTAACTCAGAATTAACCAACCAGAGTTTTACAAAGTCCTCAGAACTATGTGATGTGAGTAATTTTGTTAAGGGAAAACAAATAGACCAGTTCTTGGAAGAAAAATCTCTTGGGTCATTGAACACTAAATTATTCCTTTTTGTGCAGGAACTCCTTGAGCTCCTGGTTGCTGACAAGTAGGAGAATACTGTAGGAAAGTTGCATTTATCTGCCTGCCTTTTCGGGTTCTTGCCTAAACATCTGTCTCTGGCCATGCCTAGAGGTGGCTTCGCGGCTAAATGAGTGTTTCAGAGCCACTAAAATCTTCCTTGTTTGTGTTTCTTGATCTTTCACAAAGGGAGGATGTGCTTTTCAGCAGTATGTGTAGGGGTACCCAGATGAAAATAAAGTCAAGTGTAAACCAACAGGCTAAATTGTAGTGCTTATCTCTGTGTAACTGAAAGTCATACCTTGTGTGTCACTTGGTGCTGACTGAGGATGTATAAGACCGTTCCCCAGGTGTTCAATTAAGATATTAATAGCTAAAGACTTTTTAAAAATTCTCTAATAATGGACTGAAAGCTATCTTCTCTAACTGCTCTTCATTGCATCTGTTCAAAATATGAAGACAGCAAAAGTACAGCAGTGATTTTTTTTTCTGCTAGCATTTGGGAATGAGATATTTCTCAATTTGTTGTCCACCTTCCTGTCTTTCACTTTGCTGCTTTGGTTTTCATTCTAGTCCAGATGTCTTTGTACAGCTTTTTGTGCTTTTTTACCTTTTCTTGTTGTCAAAACTGTTTCCTTTGATAATCCAATGTGCATTGCTTCATTGAGTGGTTCTAGTAAATATTTTCTGAAGTCAGATTTCTTTTTCACGTGCTGTTGTCACTGACTAGCAGCCTTGCAAAACCCTATGCCAAAGCACTCCGTAAAGATTAAGATAGGAAGGTGGAGGGTAACAAAGCATTAAAAAACCTGTGAGTTAGGGTGCAAATGGTATATGGGACATCTCCTATAACAGTAAGTGCTATAACTTCATGTAAATGTTTGCTATATTTGTAAAATAGTAGTCTTGGAGACTGCTGTAATCACAACAAACTTTGGAAAACCTGAGTCCTAGTGACTTAGGTAAATTTTGGATAACTATTTTAATACTTTTTTAACCCCTAAATATCTTAAGGATTGCATGTTTGTAACTTTAAAGTCTCTAGAAAAGCTTGAACGTCTGCTATATTTTCTGCTTTATCAAGCACTCATATGCACATCAGAATTTGAAATTTATTCATAATCTGTTGCATATGATCAAAATTGGCACTGTTACCTTAGGAGGCTTTGTCTGTAGCCTAAAGGTTGGCTTGTGCTTTATTTTCTAGTTTTTCTTATGGTGAAGACTGCATTATTCAAACTGTCTTGGAAGTCCTCTGTAGAACGCAGAAAATGAACCTACTAAAAGTTTACCCCATGAAGGTATGGCAGCTCACTCAGTGATGTGTGACACGCTGAGGAATTTGGGCTGCAGTGCTGCACTTCATTCAGACTGCCATAAACAGTAAATTCTGCTGGCTGAATGCCAGATGCCTTCACTTACAGGTTAGATCTTAACTTGGGCTGCTGTATTTAAGTTTGGTTGTTGGTTTGTTTTTTTTTTTTTGAGGCAGAACTGACAAGGAGAACCACAAGTTAAGAATCTTGAAATATGCTCCCTCTTTGGGCGTAAGAGCTGTGCGTGGGAGAGAACCTAGGTCTCCTGATGCTATCATGCATGAAATAATGGATTTTGTTTTATTAAATGTTAAAATTTACCTGTATCTGACATTCTAGTGTACCCAGCGTGGTAATTCATCTGTGTGCAATCTGTCACTTTATATAAGAGCCAGGATGGTTCAGGACAAAGGAAGGAAAGCATAGCTTGATGCTGAATTCTTGAACGTGGCAGGAGAAGAACAAAGATCCTCGTACTTCAGGCATTTTTCAGTTGCAGCTAGAGGCTATTTTTCAAAGCACTAAAAATGTTCAGTCACTTCGTTTATCCAGTTGGCTTACAATTTCTTTGTGGTTTCTATTACCTGTAAGTTGTTGATTTACACATGATTGAGTAATCCTTTTAATTACATGAATGCACTTTAACTAGCTTTGTCAAATTTACGGGAAGTGCTTGTGAGAAAAATCATGTAGCTATTGGAATAGCTGCCTCTGAAGCAGTTGTGTTTTAAGTCTGGTAACTGACAAAGCAAATCTTCTGCTGTTTTTCATGAAGGTGGTAAGTGGAACTGATAAGACTCCTCTGGGGCACAAACCCTCCCAAATAAAAAGGTGATGAATTTGAATCAGGTGCTTTTAGATTAGTGTATAGAAACCATTTTACTTGACAGAGCTAGAGAAGTAGCATCAAATGAAGCCTGTGTTGCCTTACTGTAAAGTCGTCACCAGAATTGGGGCTGAAGCAAAAGGAAAGGTGATTAGTCTTACCAGAGATGGGAGCTACCTATGGCTTTTCTCTGTGGGTGCAGCAGTGAACTTGCTTCTTTGCAGAATGAAGCAGCTGAATATATGCAATAGTTCTGCATCATACACGCATGGATGTATATATATTTGCTTTTCATTTTCAAACTGACTCTGATATAGCTTCTTTTAATAAGCAGAGCAAACTATAAGGATTTTAGCATAAACTTATGAGAAGGATGCTGCAAATAGAACTATTTACAGTATCCTTTTTATTTGTGTGTAGATGTGAGTTGATTACAGTTATTAATCTTTCATGTATTTTATTCAGTACTGGGATTTATGTCCCTTAAGAAATTGCTAGTGTAATCTAGCACTTAATGGCCTTTCTGGCTATACAGGGCACCCAGATTTGAATCGGAGCAGCACTGAAGCTGAGCAATGTATTGGTCAAATGTGCATAACTTACTGGACCTTGTTTTTAACTCTTATGACACAGCTGCTAGCATGATAGAGTTCCTATTCAGAGGGCATCTTGCAGAAATAAGAGAGAAAGTAAAGACTGCCCACAGGAAAGGTTAACGTGGCTGCTTTCATTCCTTTCCCACTCTAACATACTTCAGTGTATATTCATTGTTTCAGGCATCCTGGAAAACACCTGTGGCCATTGCATGTACTGTATGCATGGTAGTTATGGAGAAAGATTGTCCTCCTAGCTGGTGTCAACTGTGCAGCTTTACAGAGGGGAATACAGACAACAGAGAGGGCAAGAAGGATGTTAAAAAGGGTTAGGAGAATGGCAGCTTAAAATCTGAAGCCATCAGCTCTGTTGGCACAGTTCTGTGGGATACAGACTTTGCTGAGCCTGACTGCCACGGATCAGCTGTGTATGTTACAGAATGTCCAAGGGGAGCTGTAGCATATGTTATGCTTAAGATGGTGTAACAGTAGGATTCATTACAAATTATTATTGTACTGAGTCTCTGACTCTGGAAAGATATGTAAGCATGCCACTCAGATTAAAATTTCTGTCTTGGTTTGGCTTTCTGCAATAGGTTTTGAGCATTCTTCTAGTCAGCTTGATGCTTCAGCTCTTTAAAATCAGCAAGACTCCTTGCTGTAAGTAGTATTTAATCTTGAATATTGAAGTTATTCAGTAATACTGGACTAAGTTGGTTAGAGCATGATGCTAGTAACACCAGGGTCATGGGTTTGATCTCCTTATGGGCCATTACTTAAGAGTTCAACTTGATCTATCTGCGTCCCTTCCAACTCAGAATATTCTGTGACAATCTTAGTTTTTGTGTGCTATAATTGTGGATCCCTTTGTTCCTTGTTTATTTTTCCTTGAAGCCTGATCCACCTCTCTCTTTTTAGATGTTGTCGTAGTATGTAAGTCTCCACTTGGAGTTTTTGAGGGTAGTTGTGCTTTCAGAGTGAGCATCCCTCTTTTAGGGCCGTTATATCTGCCTGCCCATTCTCCAGGGACCAAGATGCAGGAATACAACTGCTCCACCTTCTGAGGGTTCCCACCTCTGTGGCTTTTCAATGGGAGTGAGAGGAGAATGCTAAAATGAGCTGTGACTGTTACCCGTTCCCATACTGTGCTGAGAGAGGTGGACTTGATGTAATGAGAGAAACATTTATTGTAAAGTGTAACTTGTTTGCTTCAATCTCCCTGGTGTGCCTTAAAAGGAACATTCTGCACCTGCAAGGCTCTGAGAAGATACTTTAGAAATATTCTGCCCTACTTCACAGTTAGTACATCTGATGCCCCGTTTAAATTTTCTGAATTCCCTCTAGGCTTTGGGAATGCGGAACTAATCCCTCTGCATCCCTCATTCTCAAGGAAAAAAAAAAATTGCATTTTCTCTTTTGTTTGCTTCCTCACTACTGCCTAAACAAAATATTCCCTGTTTGTGGAGGTAGACTTGTTGGTTCTAATGAGTAGAATTGGTTTTACCCATCCCTTCCTCCTTTGAACCAGACTCCTTTCTTTTTGATTGTGTAATACCTTCTTCCCTTGCCATCAGTCACCACTGCCTTGGCAAGGTACAACAGAAATGCAGATAAACAGTGTCTGGCCATGCTCTGAGCCAACTGACAGAGGGCAGGTTTAGATTAGATATTAGGAAGAAATTCTTTACTGTGAGGATGGTGAGACACTGGCACAGGAGGTCCAGAGAAGCTGTAAATGCCCCATTCCTGGCAATGTTCAAGGCCAGACTGGAAAGGGTGCTGAGCAACCTGCTCTAATGTAAGGTGTCCCCTGCCTGTGGGGGGGGATTGGACTAGATGATCTTTAAGGTCTCTTCCAACTCAAACCATTCTATGATTCTGTGAACTTGTTTGGCCCTTCCATTTGGTTTCTTTCCAATATGGTCTTAGAAGGCAAAGCTACTTGAGGTGACACATCTGGCATCACTTTAGCAGTCAGCGGTAAGTCCAAGTAATGTTTGCTAGTTTTGACTTCTGTTTTAGTCCCTGCATTTTTGTGGTTGCGGTCGTGTTACACTGGAGGAGTGTAACGCTCTTGTGTGGTGAGGGTTCCTGCATGCAAGCTGCAAGGAGCTGGCTATGTCTGTGATGAGGGGTTATCTCCTGCTCTCCAGCTCACCTGTAGAGAAGGAAAATGAATCTTCTTTGCTTCTCCACAGTGTACTGTGGGCAGTCAGCTTGTATTTGCACTCAAAAACATGGTAAAGGAAGCAATATATTTGGGTTGAAGCAATATTGGATAATGGTACTTACACATATAGGCTCATAGTTACATGTTATAGAGTTGCTACAACACACCAAAACCTTCTTATGGTGATCTCTGTTTCTGCGAGGAAGAATATGCAATAGTTGATTGAATTTGGGCTTCATACATGAGGAGTTGCTATCTTTATCTGGTCTGCAGAAGACTTTAACTAGATGCATGTCTCAAACTCTCATCACTGGTTCTTTTTAAAATAGCAGTCAGGGATAGGATTTGCCTGTGTGAAATATTTTCTGGCAAACAGGGTACTTGTCAATTTTGTGTCTAATTAGAACTGACATTAAGCCTTAGAACTTTAATTTGAGAAACAGTGCAACTGTTTGAGCTGCCTTTCTCTAAGCAGAATTAGCTACCTGTAGTGATTAAGATGTGCTTCGCAAAATGTAGGGGCAGGTTGAATCAGCTTCAAAGTTGGTGAATTTGGCACTCCTGAAAGGAGACGCATTTGTTTGAGATTTGAAAATATAATCATGAAGATTTTAATCTCTTCTGATGCTTTATGTAACAGAGCACCATGTGATCCAGGATCTGTGGTGTCGTCACTGTTTGCCCTTCTTGTTTTTCTTGATCATGACCAACCACTCTTAAACTCACAAACTTTGAATTGAAGCAAGTGGATAATCTTTAACGGGCGAGGCTTTGCAATTCTTGAAAGTGCTGCAGAGTTCAGGACCCGTGGTTAATAGTGGAATGCTAATGCTAATCTTACGGCCGCCAGGGACTGAAAGGTATTTCTTCCGACCCTCCGTCTGGGGAAACTAATCAGCAGGTACTAGATACATCAATGAAAGTGACACTTCTCCAGAAACAAGGTCCTGACCAAATAACCATGAAAGTGTTATTCTTGGAACTGGAACAACATCTGAAGAGGTATTTATAAAGTTTTTAGTATGTAGATGTTTGATTTATGTTTTCCTTTTTTTTTTTTATGGTTCCTTTCACTATTTTGTTGCACAAGTACTTAAAAATGCTGCTTCTAAATCAAGGTGCTTGGCACTTATTTGAATTATTTTGAGCTAGGAGTATCATAGTGGTTTGTAGTACTGTCCTGTAGAGTTGTTTACTTATTCAGTGAAAATGTGTATGTCTCAAAATATTTTTACTGCAGTATTTAAAATAATACAAATAATACATATTATAAAATGTTTGCCATTAGAGTACTTTTTTTTGAAAAGAGGAAAGAGAAAAGTCATTCCAATTATTCCAAATCTTAAGTGATGTAATGCTAAGCTAAAATTTGGAATGCGTTTTGAAACTTACTATCAAATTAGTTTGTATTCATTAAAATACTTTTCATACATAATGCACATCATCTTCTGTATTGTAACATGATTAAAGAAAACTTTATTTATTCAGTCTTGTTAAATGTTTGGAGAGGCACTGAAATACAGCTTAGTCTTCTGCAAGTTTTATTTATTAACCTCCTTTTCCCTATAAACAGTGAAATATGACATGCATGCTTTTGATGCGGTTCCTTTCTAGTGTTTAAAGTAAATACCAAGTAACTTGGTGAATCGGAAGAATTATTTTACTGAGTTAAAAATACATGACGGGGGCGAGGGGGGGAAATGCCCTGACTCTTCATGTTGCAGAGTTGTTTTTCTGTATACAGAAGGCAAATACTCATCTGTGGGAGGAAGCATTGAATTCGTTCCTAACTTCTGATCTTGAAACTGGTGCTTTTGTTATGCCACACCCTTAAAATCCAAACCCTTTGATACTATATAAATTTTTACAAATATCAACAAGTACTAGTGCATTTAACTCTATATTTTTGTCATGTTATGTTTGGTATTGCCTGTGGAGAATACCTTTCCTTTGTGAATGATGCCTCTTCAAAGAATATAAAATTATATATTGAAGAATTTTTTTGAAAGCTCAATTTTAATTTTTTAAAATAATTGACAGTTTTTGAAAACATGCTGAAATTTTCAAATTAACATTAAAAATTATACTTAATTAATCTGAATGCCTAAGGAACCAGTCTAATGTGTAGTTCTATAGTAATTATTGATATATAATGGCAACAGGTATGTTATGCATGAGCAGCATGTGTATACAGCAATGACTGGTGTCATCATATTTTACTGAATACAAAAGGTAGTATTAAGAAGATAGCTTGGTTCATTGTAGGAAGCAATTCCACAAAATGTGTAATGAAAAAAGTGTGGTGGTGTAGACATGTGAATTTCTGTAACCTTTCTTTATTAAGAGGTTTTGCTGTACCTGACTTCTACTGATACACATAGAAGCATGATGTAGCACATCTAGTCACAAACCAAAATCTGCATCTGTTAACATTATACAGAAAGTGTGGACAATTTCTCCTGTAGTCTTATTCAGCAAGCTACTTTCTGTTTCTCATTTGCTGTTGTTTCCTCTAGTTTCTGCTGCAGAGATGCTGGTTTTCCACTGATTGTTTTTCTGTGAGTTAAGGTTGGCTGGCTGTCACATCACCATTAATTACAAATGAAGGAGAAGGTTTAACCTCACTGGCAGCTGTTCTTGGCTAATATTGCATATGGTTATATATTTTTTCCCCAAACTGACCCTGCTGAATGCATGGGTCAAATACAAAGAAGCATGTAGCTTTTTCTGGGTTAAATACAGAATTTGAGAGAGTGCAGTTCTGTGTGGCTTTCTGGAGGAAAGAACAATTCCAGGGTCAGGCATTTCATTTGAAACTTGGAGGATACTGAGGATACTGGTCATCTTTTCCCACTTGCAGTTCTTGGTCAAGGGCAGTTAACAGTATACTGAGAAGGACTTGTACTCTTAATAAAATTAATACTTTGTACATATTTTTCATTTTAATTTTGTCTGCCAGAATGCAGTCCAAGATCCAGAGTTTAGGCTCTGGAGCTCCACAGAGTTGCTTTGGAAAAGTGATGTCTGATGTCTGTGTGAACTGTCTAGCACTAGGCAGCTGGAAATGGTGATTATATGGGTGTACAATTATCTTAAAGGTCTTTTCCAACCTAAATGATCCTATGGTTCAATGATATCAAGGGATAGAAAACCCAATATATTTATGAACTACTTGTTCTTACTATTTTTATAAGGCAGGCTTTAATTCATCATTAGGGAAATATTAAATAGTTGCACTTTAATAGGAAAAAAAAAATAGAACAAAACTCTTGACAACCTCTGTAGTATTTTTTTTTGTTTAAAAGTGATTTTTCACTCAAGTCACATCTTGGTCCTTCCAAGGATTTAAAGGATCCTTTCAAATACCTTGACATCTTGTAGTCTATCAGTATAAGTAAATATCCCCAACGCCAGTCTCAGAATCAGTTCAGTGGTTCTTTTCTACCCACTTCAGTGTATCAACAGCTTGTTTTAAAATGCTGAGTTCTTCAGAAATGGGGCTGAAAAACAGGTTTGGCCAAATGAATTCAAGGCAGGAGCCTATCTGAGTTGCAGCAGTGCTACCCTGTGACTCAGACATTCACTTGCAAATGTTTTTGTTTATAGTTGTCATGATTGCTTGTGAGCTGCCGATTGATGTTACTGTCCACCTGCTCAGGGCCTCTAGCAATTAGCAGGAGTTGAGAAGAGTCAGAGAGGAATTCCCCTGTTCTGTACTTTGTGTGGGAGCAGGCATGCCTCCCTGCATGGGAGGTTGCCTAGGGTGGGTTTTAGGAGAATTCTCTGTGCTTGATGGGACACTGCAGCAGTGGTTCCCTGGCTCCATTGGCGGAGCTGGAAGAGGGGCTTTAAATCCTGTGTCACAGCAGGGATTTTTTCTCCTTCCCATATCCTGACAGCAGTGTGAGCAGCTCATGGTGGTGATGCTGTAGAAGAGTGGCCACTAGGCTAACACCCTGTGTGAGAATGAGGAAACATACCTAGGAGCTGTTTTAGACTCACATGCATTACTGAGTGTGTTACTCATCTCAGACTTCTGATGCTGGAGTTGTTTGGGTTTTGTTTTTGTGGGGATTGGGTTTTGTTTTAAATTTTTTTTTAAGCCACAGAGGTTCAGGGTGTCATTGTAATGACAGTGGTTTCTGGAGGGTGAAGTAATTGTTTTTGAGAAGTGTTAGGTGCCTCACATAATATACACGTGAGCCTTGGAGCTTGTTTTGTACAAAAGACCCTTGGAACATCTAATGACACATTTTCGGTGGATATCCACCAGAAAGCAGGCACCAGCAATTTTAGGGAGCAAGCTGCTTCATAAACAGGATGCTACTTGCAAATGTAGCCATTTCTGCATAAAGACGATTCCCTAGATACTGATTAGGCATGAAATAATATGCTGTAATCTTTGCTTTGCAAGTTGTGTATTAAAAGATTAAGAGTATGTCTTCTGCCGTTTGCAGAATGTCTGGCTTGAGGGTGTCTAAATATGAGTGGCGTCTGCCCTGCGTGGCCACCACGGATCCAACAGTCTTGAAGTACTTGCTGCTTATAAGCTAGAAGATGCTGTCCTGTGGAAAATGAGAGCTTCTTATTGCCTGAGGTTTCTTTAGAGGATCAGTAGGGTACTGAGGAAGGCTGAATCCCGCTTGAAGGAGAATCAGGACTTTAGGATATCGAGGCTTTCTGTATGTGACCTGCACCAATATTTGCAGTCTGGCCTAGAAGGTGCTCCAGGGGCATGTTCAAAATATGCTGAGCCAGCACATCTGTGTTCTGTTCTCTTTGGTTTGCAGTGTGGCAGGGCTGTGTACAGTGTGGCGAGAACAAAATGTTGTGCTAAAGTAGGTAATACATCTCTAAAGCCATCATGGCCCAGCCAGGTCAAAGTCAAACATCCATCTATTTGTCTTTAGGTAATTTTTATGTTTTTAAGCACACCTCATTTCATAGTCGTACATTCTTTCTGAGATATCTTGCATTCTATTTCAAATCAATATTGCTTTACAATTTATTTCTTCAGCAAGGTAAGTGTAAGTGGTATTTATGTAGAGAGACTGCATTGGGATTTCTGTGATTGTGAGTCAGCAGGATTTGTGTCTCTTAATTCACTAAAGCTATGCCTGGATTAAGAAGCCTAGGAGTGCTTTCCCACTCCAGAGTTGAGCTGTACCTGTTTCTCAGGGCCGTACAGAGTTGAAGTGTGGACATTCATCAAATTCTTCTCATATCCTTCTTTCCACAGGAAGCGGAGTCGGGGGGGAAGGTACAGGTTAGACAAGAAATTATCCAGCAAATGCCCAACTTGGTGGCTGATAAAAGGGAGCAAGATTTTGGGATACACTGCAATGTGCAATAAATCAGATCACATTCTTACACATTTCTGTAAATTGTCTCCCTGCTTCCTGAATGGTTGGAGGTACATGGGGTTTGATTTCTATAAATGGAAATCTCCATTCAGGTGTAAAAGTACCTTTAAATATGTTACAGTGAGCTCAGCCTGTTAAAGTACAGTTGTGCTTGGATGAAATAGCAGGTCTTGAATTTTCTCTGTACTTTTTTAGGAAGTCACCCAATTATGATAAACTGTGGGTTGAGGTGTAACTAGACTAGAGTGTTTTGACTGCTTGGAGACTAGGAAATGTGGCATTACAAATTTGTGTAATATGCGTGCATTAGAGCCAGAGGAGTTAATCTGAAAGTCATTCACCTAGTTGTTCATTGACACTGCTGATAACTGCCGCGTCATTTTCTGGTGATTGCAGAGACTGAGATTGTGGAAGTGTATATGGTCAGCTGGATAGAGTTCTGTTGTCTTAACACATTTGCTGAAGAAAAGTGGCATTGAACTGACAGCTTATTGTCTTCATTGTCCTACACATGTAAATGAGTTCCAGAGTTTACTATTATTTAGCAGAATGGCTTTAAAAATGGTTCTGCACAGCAGGGTTGTAATGAGTGACCGCACACCTCAAAAGCTGAGAAGTGAACAGAATCCTGACTGGATTCTGTTTTCCAGGTGCTCATTTCTCACACTATGGTTTTACCTTACCTTTTGTTTCTGTATTTTTCATCGTTTGCTGTTTTTGCTAGTTTCTGTAAAAGCTGGAGTAAGGAACTTTGTTCCAAACTTCCTGAAGACCATAGGACAATGCTAGTTAATTGCAGAGAGTTTGGTTTTTTTCTAGCAACTTTGAGTTGGCTTCTAATGCAGTAGGTTTCTGGTGTGGGAAATACAGACATAATTTAGTGTTGCATCAAAAAATGGCCATTAAAGGGCAGATGATATTCAGTGAGAAGTGTAGGCCAGCTGTTAATGCTGTCTAAATACTTTTTTTAATAAGCATGACTAAATTAGTAGCTGCTCCGAGATTTTCAATATAGTTTCAAGGGGAACAATTAGAAAAAGAGGAGGAGGTGGGAGAAGAGGAAGGAATGGATTAAGTGGTTAAAAAAAAAAGGCATACTGGGTGGAAGCCTTACAAGGGTCTGGAGACGGAGGAAATGGAGGGTCTTAAGGTCCTTCATCCCCTACTTCCACAGTTAGCACCACTCAGTAAGACAGTAATCCCATTGTATGTGACTTGGTGTGACTTTCTTGCAGCCTTAGGAAAATAGAAGATATTAAGAATTTCAAAAATAATAAACGATGACCGTTCTCAGTTACAGATTAATTTGGCTGGTAGTTTGATTACTAAGTCCCACTATGTGCTCTTAAGGTAGCCTGGGGTGGGTGGGTGTCAGCCACTGTCCTGGAGTTCCTCCTGGGTAGTTCATCCCCTTTGTCAGAGATGGCTTTTAATTGTAGAGAATTTAATCTTTCCAAAAGCTTGTCATATCAGTGTGCCAAACCACTTCCTATACTTGTTTCTTTTGTTTTGATAAGTGTAACTTGAAATACTCCAGTGACTCTTTCCTCTCCTTTTCATTTAGTTTTGGAGTATGGTGTTGAAAAATCTTTTGCTCAATTAGAACAAGTGAGATTAAATGCTACTGTAAGTGGTTTTTACTTTATGTGCTCCTTGCCTCCGAGAAAAACATTACACATGAAAGCTATACATAAGACCAGGGAAATGAACACTTTTTTATAAGTTAAATCTAAAATTATTTAAGCCTAATTTCACATAAAGGAGAAATTAGTATCAGCTCCCTGCTTTGGGTAGTGAAACTTGAAGGTTGTAACATTTTATTACTTTTCTGTATATGCTGATTTATGACACTAAACTTTTTTCCCCTTCCATCCTGGGGACAGTGTCAGTGGTGCAGAGTGATGTTTGTGTGCACTTTCTGGAGGAAGGAAAATCAATTCCTGGCTCAGATATCTGACTTAACTTTCAGGATGTTAACATGGTTGGTGGATTTTTTCCTTTACAGTCCTCGGTCAAGGGCACTTTAGGGGATACTAAGAAGGGCTTTCACTTTTAATGAAGTTAAATATATTTTCGCTTACATTTTAAGGTTGGATGTGAAATTAGGGAAGCCTGAGATTCCCAAGCTGCATGTTACTGAAAATGTATAACTCCTTTAAGTTTGAGTAGCATCTGGATGTAATTTCAGGTTTTGAGTTACTATAGACCTCAGCTGACTCTGTGGGGAGACTTTGAAACTCAGTGGATATGTACAGAACAGCGTCCATCATCTCAACTGCATTGCTAGATGGTTATCTGTGGATGATCTCAGGAAATGGGGTGCCATACATCCCTCTCTGAGCATCAAAGTTGCTTGAAGATGGCTCATATTTCCTTCTGACCAGTAAAAGCAGATCATGTGTTTCACGATATCCGCATACTTGATATAAACCTAATGTTTTGTTTTGTCAGCATTAAAATTGGTAGAATCATTATAATTCTCATTAAAAACAACTGAGGTTGACTTAGCAATTAGTTGCCTGTCAAAGAGAAAGAGGATATCCTCAGAGGAATCAGTGAGAACCACTCCTTGTTTGTCTTTTGATCTTACATGGTTATCATCTTGCTTTAAATGCAGCCTTCTGTCTCTTGTGCAGAGCTCACAGCATGATACTTCTGTGTATGCACTGTGATTAGAGATGCTGTCAGGTTATTTCCAGAGCCACAGTAGGGTGTATGTATTCTTTCCACTAAATATTTATTTAGTTATGCTTGCACATCTGGGGGAAAAAACAAAAGATAAATACAGCACTTCATTTCACTAGCGTCTTGCATAGCTTTCCCTTTTATCTGTTTTTTATGGAACTAAACCCAAATTTCTAGCAAACTAATAAAGTAAATTGTAGATGCAAATAACTTTACTGTGGGGGAGGAAAAACACACATTTAGGAAAATTGAGAATAATATCTTGTAGCAAGAGCTTCTTTAATTTAGCTGAAGTATGTAAATTCAAAACTGCAGAATTCAATCTTGAAATAAAATATGTGTTAGTCTTTGGAGATGAGCAGTAAGTTCCCAAGGGCTTGATTTCTTTAAATCAAGATCCTAGTTAAAAGTTTGGGACTGGAAAAGGAAGTTGGTTTAGATTCTGTGATCTCTAGTTAGACTATCTGCAATGGGGGGCTTGTTTTTCTTTTTTTTTTCTTTGGTCCTTAGTCTGTTAAAAAATATTTCTGACTGACTGTGGGAAAAGAAGTTCCCTGGACAGCTTCTCCAGTTATGTACCTTTACTGAGATGAAGAAAAAAAAAATTATGGTATATTGAAATACCTAAATCTTTAGTCCTTGATGTCAACTGCAGCCAGTTTCCTCTTTCAGTTACTAGCTTGGAGCAATTTTGCATCAGTTGGATATTGAGGAGAGGAGAGGTGTCTGTCAATACAGAGTTCTGAATTTATGCATTTTAAGGGAGTATAGTACTCTGCCATTTATTCACCATTTTTAGATGGCGAGTGAAATGCAGAGTCAGGTATCAGGTAGAATCTAATAACTGTAGCCTTTTCTTGAGTAAATAGCGGATTGTATTTTTAACCTTTTCAGTACTTGTTATTCTGTAGTTGGAAGTGCACAGGATCTGAGCCTATCTATAGCATAAGATGAAAGTGTGCTGTGACAGGAATTGTTGTTTTCTAATATGGTTTCTGGTGTGGTGTCTTTGTAACATAGTCAAAAGACGAGATTTATTTTAAGCTCAGAAGATGCTTGTCTAGAGCTTTTAATGTTGTCTTCTAAGGGGAACATACACTGAAAGGTATTTGAAAGATATTTTTTTTTAAGTGAAAGATTATTTTAACACACACAGAAATATGCCAAACCAGACTTGTGTAGAGACAAAATGATTCTGTGCTGCAGTTTACCTCATTATGTGCTTAAGATGAAAAGCACTTTTCTCAAGTGCTTAGCATGAATAAATTGATACAAGAGGAAATTTAGTGGGAGAAACAGTGTTCAAGAACTGAAACACTACAAAAAGTGATGCCTACTAAAAAGTCCTTGACTACTCTATATATGTTTAATTTAAGCAGTCAATTTACTTCAGAATCAAAGGTACTGGTGAGCTACTTGTTTGCTATATTTTGTTCTCCCCTGCTGGTTTCTCAGTAACCCTTCTCCAGTCTTTATGCAGTTTGTGAACACCTGGAGTGCTCCATAGACATGCAGGCTTCCAAAGCGTGTGATCTTGTGTGAAGAGACTCAAAAAATGTCCCTCGTGGCTTAGGCAGGGCTAATAGGGGCATGAATTTGTCCAGCTCAGTGCAGAGTGACTTTACAGAAATGATGAATTCTGCAGCCTTTCTCGCCTCTGCTCCCAGGAATGTCAGCTTTTGCAGGAGTCTAATGTCTCCTATTATCTGTTAATGAGGTGTTACAAGAGGTGGTTTAGAAGGTTTTGAGTAACACAGTAGACATCTTGACACCCTTGTAGTGTGAAATAGAGTTTGGAGGACGATTTTCCTTAAATCTTTCATATACTGTTCTATTTCATAAATGTGATTTTTAAAAAGCAACAGAAAAACAGCAACCTTTAAATATGCAGTTTGTCTGTCCTTGTCTGGCAGATAACACGGTTTTGAGATAAGAATCTTACATCGCAGATAGTGGTGCTCTCTCCTCCAAAAAATTTCACCCCAGTTTTGGGGATAAAAGTAATTTGTCATGAGTTTATTTCCTAGGTGATTCAAACACTCAGACCTTTCTCAGTCATAAAGAGACACGGTTTGCCTTTTCGTTGAGTAGGCAAAGCAGAACGTGCATATTAATATGCAGTCCTACTTATGCAGCCGACAGCTTTCTGTTAAATCACAACTCTGCTTGTAGGCATCTGAAAATAAATGACAGATTTTGCTAAAAGCCCACTGAAGTTAATGGAAGATGTTTAATGAATTTAGTAGGAATTTGATTTATGATCATATCTGTTATCTCTTCTTTGTGAAGATTAATATAGATTAAAGAAAGCAGTGGTTTTTATTGTTAATTTAGTCTGAGAATTGTATCTAAGTGCAATAATGGTATTTGATAATTATCAGTCATTATGGTAGCACCAATCATCTTGGAATGCATCCATGACTTTATTTTTACATGTACAAATGAAACTATGTACAAATGTCTGCTGTCTGTCCTGCAACACTGAAGCAGGTCTTTCAAGGGTATGTCTGTTCAGGCCTGTAAGTTTGCTATCTTCAAGTTCTTTTATAAGAACCTGATTAGCAGAGGTAGGACTTAACCTGTTTTTACACCTACACTGCCCTTTTTCTGATTATGAGTTTCAAGGGACAGAGATTGCCCCAGAACTTACGTCCAGCTGCAATTTCATTAGTTGTCCTGAGCACCTGCCATGGGGAGGAGTCATTTGAGACATTACTGATTTTCAAGCCCAACATTAATTTAGATCAAGTCTAGAACTGAAATTGAGACAGACTCCAGTAGAGATGATGTGCTTTTGGAGCTGATTATCAAATGGCTTACTTGATCATGGGTACTGGTGTTTGTCCATCAGGAGGTGGGAAGCTGGAGCCCGATGCACATGTTCTGATGTGGTGCCTCCAGTTTACTTGCTTTTACACGTTTGTGAGTCAGTATAGGCAAGGTTTCTTCTAAAAAACTGCCTTTAATTTTCAGCCTATTAGGTGCTATGCAGTGCAACTTACCCAGATAGCCAAAGAGAGAGATGAGAGCTGTGCTCTTGGGAAATATGAACACTATGCAGTAGTAGGAAAGTGTCTATGAAGAACTCTTATTCTTAAATGTGACCTCCCTGTGAATAGGATTAGTTTATACTACTCTCTTGGTATAATCGAATGAAAGAATAGTAATCTAGTACAACATAAATAAACTAAGAAGGATGATGCAGATGCGCAAATGCTAAATTTAGCTTTAAGGTGATTATTCTGTGCCTCCTGGCTTTCATGCTTCTCTGGGAGCAACACCTGTGATGTATGTGACTTGTAGCTCTTGGAGAAGTTTGCTATAGAGAATGGAAGAGGTTTTTTACTTTATTTTTGTATGTCTTTAAGTAATGTAATGACTGATGACAGTGCATGCCTGGAAAATAGTGGTTTTAGAGGTTGGCTGTTTGTTGTGGCAGTGTTTTGTGGTGGTCTAGTTCAGCATTGCGTCTCTTTCTAAAGTGTTACTGGTAGAAAGGATCACTTGGATGGGCAGTGACTCTATTTGCTGTGTTCCATGACACATGAGAGCATAACGTTTGTTGAGAAAAACACCAGTTAGGTGAGGGAAGAATCTTTTCCTAAATTATTAATGCATGTGCTGCAACTTGTAAGACTTAAGTGCCGGATGATACAATCTAAAAATAAGTGAATAAGCATTTTCCCTGTTACTGTAGAATATTATCAGCTCACCTGCTAGAAATCCACAGGTTTGTGCCGCTTTTTGTAGACGATCGGTGGCTGAATATTCTTTTCACAAATGGTTTTATGGGCTTGTATGGCCTGTGTAAGGGATAAAGGGGGGGGTCGTAGGAGTCTGAAACAGTCTTACCTGCAAAGTGTGCGAATATCCTGCTTTTATTGCCTTGCGCGGGTGAAGCGGGCAGAGCTGCCGGGAATAGGCTTTGCTTTCCGAGCTGAACTTTGCGGATCTCGGGCCGAGGCCGAGGCGGTGGTACGGCGGGCTGGATAAACCGTGCGAGCCGGCACCGGGAATTGCCCGCTGCGGGAATGTCCCCAGGTGCGGCACTGCCGCGCGCCAATAGGTGGCGGTGTCGGCGCGGCCACGAGCGGCCCCTCGGCGCGTCCCGCGCTCCCGCCGGGCCGNCGCAGGGTCCCGGCCCCGCCTCGCCCGGCGGAGCGGCCCCGAACGCGCACACGCCTCCGGGAGGAGCGAGACCCGATTTTTTTTTTTTTCGGGGAGCGTTTCTGGCCGCGGTCGCATGAATGCCCAATGTTGTAGACCGGTGGCAATGGATCTAGGAGTTTATCAACTAAGACACTTCTCGATTTCGTTCTTATCGTCCTTGCTGGGCACCGACAACTCGTCTCTGAGGCTCGACAGTAGGTAAATAAGTGTTATGTCCGAGTGGCTCTGCCGGCGCGGCGGTAGCGGGGCAGGTGAGCGCCGGACTGGCTCCTTTGTCCGGGAAAGCCGCAGCGGCGGAACCGGGCGCCCGCCTCTCCCCCCAGAGGTGCTGCCCTCCCCGGCGCCCAGCGCTTCTGCCGCAGCCTGCGCTTGAGCTCCATCTTTGTGGCCTGTCGGGGGGCAAAATCGGGATATCGGGGTTTGTCGGGATATTTGGTCTGGCGGGGCTGTTGGGGGCTTCACAGGTTGCTTTGCTGCATTGGAGCATCCCTGTGAGGCGGCGGCAGGGCAGCGTGAGGATGACTTTCTCGGCCAACTGGCTACCAATGCCCGCGTCTCCTGTCTCTTAAATAATTCAGCCGCTGCTAATGTTGTATGTTTTTTTTTCTCTCTTTCTTTCTCTCTTGCAGCTCCTCTGGTGCAAGCGTAGTAGCTATCGACAACAAAATCGAGCAAGCGATGGTATGTACCGATGGGGGCATAAAACCTCGTTCGTTTTTTGAAGGAGTAAACAATATGGGGATGCGGCGGGCGATGGTTAACTCGTGCGGGGACGCGTTTTAGTAGCGGGACCGGGAAGGGAGGGGAAGACGCGGGTTTGGTTTCGGGGCAGATTTTTTTGTGTAGGTTTTTTTCATTATTATTTTTATTTTTAATTGATTAAAGGCTTCCTGCGGGGAGGAATGCGCATGTTTCTGTATCGATGCCGGGGAGGGAATGACGGCATTGCGCTTGGCTGCTGCCTCCCCAAACGATTGATCCCGACTCCGGGCGGCGGCGGCGGGGCGCTGCTGGGGCAGCAAGCGGCGTGTGTTTGCGGGGTTTTACAGCCCCAAAGAGGGGGCGTTCTGGGATACTTCACATTTTATTTTTTTAACTCCGTTCCAAGCGCCGGAGAGCGCAAGCCAAACAACAAGGGCATCCCCTGCGGGCGGGCTGCAGCCGGGGCATCCTCCGCCGCTGTGCCCTTCTCCCGGCGGGCGGCACGGGCGTCGCGGTGCCCGGAGCCGGCGG
>WEIV01020237.1:47407-119611 GCA_013390005.1 Calyptomena viridis
GGCGCAGTGCCGGGGGCCCGGCCGCCCTTTGTTACTGGAGCGGTGCCTGGAGCCGCTCTCCCGGGAGCCTCTCCGGCTGTTGCTAGGCAAACTCCGAGCCTTTAACTCCGGGCTATAAATAACTCGGCCCCTCATTGGCAGTGTCGCGCGCTGACGTCAGCCGGGGACGGTGGGAGGGAGGGAAATGCGGCAACCTGCGCCCAGAACTGGCTGCAGCCGGCGCGCGCGGGGGGCGGGGCCTGGCGCGGGAGGGGCGTGTCCCGTTGCCCATCCGTGTCGCACGTGTGTGACAGCCCGGCCCCGGCAGGGCACGAGTGTTGTGAGGGACACAGCTCTGGGGCTGGACACGCCGGCGTGGCAGGGGCTTCCGGCCTCCACTGGGATGAGGCAGAGCTGGGGGGGGGGTCACACCGGCCCTCTGCAGAGTGGGATCCATTGTGTCTCCAGCTGGGCAGGGTGGGAACCCGGGGCTGGCACTGGGCTGTTTTCCTAATGCACACCACTCTCTTCTGTATTTCAGGATCTGGTAAAGAGTCACTTGATGTACGCAGTAAGGGAGGAAGTGGAAGTCCTCAAAGAGCAAATCAAAGAGCTGATCGAGAAGAACTCCCAGCTGGAGCAAGAAAACACTCTGCTAAAAACACTTGCCAGCCCAGAGCAGCTTGCACAGTTCCAAGCACAGCTGCAAACTGGTTCTCCACCTTCCTCTTCCCAGTCACAAGGGACGACACAGCAGCCTGCTCAGCCGGCATCACAGGGGTCAGGGCCTTCGGCATAGCTCAAGATGTCATTGCCATCGTGATGGCTGCCCTCTGGACTGTCCAGAGCAAGGACTAGCAGGAATCCGCTACAGCCACTCTTCATCCATTTCAATGCACGTTGCAACCCAGACTGAGGACTCCATGCCCTGCACACATCAGGAGAGACGTCTTACCCCTGTATTATGCACTCATCTGTCTCCCTCTTCCCTCCCTTACCCCTTTGGCTTGAAGGAGTCTTTGTTTTTAGGTTGGTTGAATAAAGTAGACTTCTCCCAGAGAATTAGCACAAGAACACTGGGGACTTGAGCAGCTTCTGCAAATGGCTGAGAAATGAAGCTGCGTGCTTGAATTTTTCTGGTTGGTTTCTGAATCTTCCACTCATCCGGTGATACAGCTGATACAAAGTGCTATTCGAGCTTGGAAACGTGAAGAAAAAGACTGGAGTAGAAAGTGATGGCTCAATCCCCTATAGTGCATTGGGGTTCCAAAGTGTGAACTGGTGCATAGATCTAAGAGGAAGAGGGAGAAAGGTAATTTCAGTGTTTAACACTTAATTGTCACCTGAAACCTTAAGTGCAAATGTTTGCACCGTTTTCTGAAGCAGTGGACAGGTGCACAAAGCTGTATTATATATAGAAAACAGGTAGGTGACATACAGTTGTTGGGTCATAGGATAATTACGATGAAGGTTATTTGCCTACTGTATATTTGTGTATTTAGTGTAATTACTTTGTAAAATAGAAAACTGTAACTATTTAGGTTGTACAGATTGAAGTTTAGTTGTTTCATTGGCTGATCTGAAGAAGTTTGGAAAGTTTTTTTTTATGCTACATAAATAAGAATGCACCTACGCAACTGTTCAGAATTGGCAGATTTATGCTGTTTGTGTAATTTCTGAAGTTCCCTGGCTGCTGATTATCTTGAAGTAAATCATTGTTCATTGTAGTTTGGTTCAAGATGGGAAAAACCACTCCAAAAATTATCAAGCCCTACTAGCAAAGAATTTAAAAAAAAAAAAATCGGGTTTCCCAGTATGGATTTTTTGCATATGATCTGTATAGTAGTATGCATATGTTTTTGTGCATGGTCTCTACAGTTGTAACACGTCAATGTATTTAACTGTTGCACTTGTCAACTTTCAATAAAGCATACAATGTTGATAAACCACTGCTTGTATATTGTACTGATGTTAGCTGCAACTTTCAACATGTTGCAATGCAGTCTTACGTGAGCAGGGATGTCAGGAAACCTAAGTCTGGATGCAAGATCCTGCTTGTTAGCTTAAGAGCTTTAGTTTCAGCTGAAAATGCAGCTCCTGCTTTCCACAGTTCTTAAAAACACAGAGATCGTGAAGTCAAATGAAGGAGGGGCAGTAGGGGGCCTGACTAAGCAAAGCTGCTTAGTCTTAGGTTTTGGTTCAGTCATGTACAGTCAGGACTGTAGGAGCACAGACTTCTAGTATCTGATCAGCCATGAATGTACATGTAAGTTGTTCCCTAGTGCCAAATTGCCCTTGTCGGGCACTGCCTATGCCATGCTGGCAAGAGCTCCCACACACTTAATTCAGGGTGACAAAGGCAGTGAGTGCTGCAGTTTCCCACTGCAGCTTAATTCTGCCTTCTGAAAAATGCTGAGAAGAACTTCCCGTTCTGTGTGTAGATAAAACTTTTAAGTTTGGAAAAAATATTTTCCCCTTTAGTAATTATTAAAATAAACTGATTCTAAGCCTACAAATTTCTGGGTGAATGACTACATAAGGTGTGATGGGCTGGATGAGCTGCAACCGGGGAAGCAAAGGAATTTGTGGTTTTACAATGGTTGCCTGGTGAATACAAGAAATTAATTTTGACTTAAAATGTAAGGGTTAATTAAAAGATTTTTATAGGGTCCTATGGCTGCTTCATGTAGTGAAAGTCAGAAGATACTCTATTTGTAGAGCTTCATGTTATTGAGAATAATCAAGTTGCAGAAGAAACAGAAGGCTGGGGGTTCAAACATAAGACAGGTGACCCTTTTGTGTAATTGGTAGCTAAATTCTTGCTTTTGGTGGATCCTCATCATGTAGCAGTTCAGGTACTGCTTGGCTGGATCACAGTATAAATAGTTGAATTGCCTTTATTGGGATTGTCGTATCCAAGTGCATGCGTGAGTGTGTCTCTGTGGGAGTGTGAACTTGAATTCGTAGTTTATGTTCTTGAGATTTCAGTGTACAGTTTAAGAGTGTTCTTAATGAGGAAACACCAGAGAGAAATGTGATATTTCTTTTTTTATGGATTGAGCTAAAATTAGAAATTGATGATGGCCTTTGTGGCAGAACAGCTTTCGAACTATTTGGATCTGACAAAAGGAATGCTAATTTTGGTGCTTTTTAAAGGGCTTAATTGTCTCCAGTTGCTGTCTCCATTCTGACTGTTTCTTTAGTTCTTCCAGTCCATAACATTGTGAAGATTGACTTTTTTTATATACTCATGAAGATTGGCTTCTTCACCAACTTAAAAATTTTTTGCAAATTTTGCTAAGTTATTTGTTTAAAAGCAAAATTGACCGCTGAGTTTGTTTCTTCTGCTTTGTTTGAAGAGCAGCCTCAGCATATTCTAAATTCAAGATTTTTTTTAATTGTTCTGTAATGAAAGATCTGTAAGCTCAGGATTTTTGTTAGGCAATACATTAATAATTTTATTACACTGTGTTAAAGAGTGGCAAATCTGATAATTTAGGTACTGGATAGTTTTAAAACTATGGAGCTGGTTTTTGGAGCTGTTTGTTCGGACTAATATTAGCAATTAATAATGTTTTGTTGCTGAGATGATTTTAGCAATAGCTCTGTCAAAGCTGCAGGCTCTCCATGAAATGGATTCAAATCGACTAAAATTGCACTCGAAGTCCAAACAAAGAGTACATGTTTGTCAGTTGTGTTGTAATACTTCTGGAATGAATTGTTTTGATTTTTGCTTTTGTTCTAGAACAAATAACCTTCCAGAGAACTTAAAATCGAATGTTATCAGTGGTCATATTGTCTTTTTCCACTAAAATTTTTTCTTCCTGCAAACTGAGATGCTTGTGTTTTCATCCACAGTGAGTCATATTATATGTAACCTGTCTTATATGTCAGGCTTTTTATTCTCTGCATATCTCCAGTAACTCTTTTGGCTGTATTCAAGTTGTTTGTCATTTAGCTTCTTGTTGTCAATTAGCTGCACACTTGGTTTATTTTTAAAGGCAACATTATAAACTGATCAAAGCAAATTATCACTGAGACCAGGTTGCTGGGTTTGTTTCCTCTTGTGACTTTTTTTAACCAGTAATTCTTTTACAAATAATTCTAAGGCAAGTCCAGGTTGTTCAGATTCTGGGGGCTCTTGTGTGTGCTGGCTTTGGCTGGGATAGAACTAATTTTCTTCACAGTCGCTGGTATGGGGGCTATGGTTTGGATTTTTTACCAAAACGGTGTTGATAATGGATGGTTTTCTTGTTGCTGAGCAGTGCTGACACAGAGTCAAGGTCTTTTCTGCCTCTTACCTCTGCCACATCAGTGAGTGGGCTGCAGATGAACAAGGAGATAGGAGGGGACACAGCCAGGACAGCTGAGCTGACATGACCAGAAAGATACCCTACAACATACGGTGTTGTGCTCAGCATATAGAGTTGGGGGGAGAAGGAAGGGGAGATGTTCAGAGTGATGGCGTTTGTCTTCCCAAGTCACTGTTATGTATGATGGAGCCCTGCTTTTCTGAAGATGTCTGAACACCTGCCTGCCCATGGGAAGTGGTAAATAAATTCCTTGTTCACCTCACGTTTTCTCACTTTTCTGGTTCTGTCCCCTGTTCTACTGTGGGAGAGTGAACAAGTGACTCTTGTGATGCTTAGCTGGCAGCTGGGTTAAACCACAACAGTCCTTTTTGTCATCCAATGTGGGGCTCAAAATAACATCAGATTTGTTTGGAATGTGCCAGATCAATTTTATAGCTGTTATTGCTGTTTAGCTATTAATTGACAGACTCCTGCCATGGGACTTGTTTGCCTGACTTTATATTAGAGTCTAATGCTCATTAGTGGCTGCTCGCTGTACTGCTGTGCTGCTTATCACCTTACTTTGCTGTGCCTGGGAACATTCTGATAACAGCCGTGGCGATGTGCTGGGGCTGGCAGATGGCCAAGGCATCGCTGCTGTTCCTGTGCTGCTGTTCTGGACAGGCTGGAGCTCCAGAGTGAACTCAAGTCAAAGGGACTGTGACCATTCGATGAGTACACACAGGAGCAGGACACCCTGAGGCGTCTGTGGCCCTGGATAAGCCCGTATCAGAGCACGTTCTTTTCACAGCGTCTGTGTCCGTGGTTGTGTCTGTGCCACAGCAGCATACCTCTGAAGGGTAAGTCCATGCTGGAGAAGGTACACCTCGAAGCATCAGTGACTGTCCTTGAGGTCATGTTGGAGTATGTCAAAATGTGTGGCAGTGGACAAGCCCAGGATAGAGCAAATACACCCCTGGAGGTTCTGCACACGTGGGTAAGGCCATGCTGGAGCATGTTTACTTCTGAAGGGACTGGCTGTGAGTAAACCCATGCTGGAGCAGGTACATCACTGAAGGCATTGTGGCCCATGGGTAAGCCCATGCTGAAACTTGTACCTCAAAGCAGCTGTGGCTGTGGGTAAGTCCGTGCCACAGCAGTAGATCCCTGAAGAGACTGTGGCTCATAGATAAGGCTTCACTTGGAGCAGGTACACACCTAAGGGGCTGAAGTCTGGAAAAGTCCAAGCTGGAGCAGGGGCAAGGGGAAGAGTTAACTGCAATGTTAAACCCCATGGTCTGGTCCAAATGGATCAGGGGTCAAGGTTGTAATGGAAAAACCTTTCCAAGTTGTAACTTGGAATTTGACTTGCATGTTACAGGAATTACTACAGGACAAATCACCTGAGCCAGTGAAAGACAAGTCTTAAAAGAAGCAGCGCGAGTGCAGCACTGACTTGACCTGACCTGAACTGGTTTTGGTGCTCAGTAACCCCACCTTTGCCATCCTGACTGACCACCACAACAGATGGAGACCAAAGCCGTGGAATAATATACTCAGTGGACATTTTGTGGATGTTTGTGGACACTTGACAGACATTTCACAGGGGTGGTGCATAGACTAAGGGAATGATACCTGTGTATCATCACCATCAAAGGATGGCGAGAGTGGTGGTGGGTAATAAGGGTGTATTGGATAGTGTGAGACCTGAGCATGATGTAAATGGTATGGAATCAGGAGTAGAGAATATGCTGGGTTTGGCTGAGATAGAGCTAGTATTCTTCATAGTAGCTAGTGTGAGACTCTAGTTTCAATTTGTGCTGAGAACAGTGTTGATAACAGAGATGTTTTTGTTACTGCTGAGCAGTGCTGACAGAGTCAGAGCCTTTTCTGCCTCTCACCCCACCCCACCAGTGAGTGAACTGAGGTTACACAGCAAGTTGTGAGAGGACACAGCTGGGACAGCTGACCAAAGGGATATTCCATATCATGTGGCATCATGCTCAGCATATAAAGCTGTGAGGAAGAAGGAAGGGAGGGATGTTTGTAATGATTGTGTTTGTTTTCCCAAGTCACTATTACACTTCATGAAGCCCTGCTTTTCTGGGGATGGCTGAGCACCTGCCTGCCCACAGGAAGTGACGAATGAATTCCCTGGCTTACTTTGCTTGTGTGTGTGGCTTTTGCTTTACCTATTAAACTGTCTTTATCTTAACCTATGAGTTTTCTGACTTTTTCAATTCTGTCCCCCCATCCCACTATGGGGGAATAAGCAAGTGACTGTTGTGGAAGGAAGGAGAAATATGCTTCAATGTCTGGAAACTGTCCAGAGAGCACCCAGACAAAACCTCCCAGTAGCAATGGAGTAAATGCAGTGCCTTAGAGATGCCTCTCCCTGATTTTTACAGAAAAAATCAGTGCCTGGGAGGCAGCTTCCTGTGTTTCAATTGGAGAAAGAACATCATGAGGCTGTTTGGGAATTACCACCCTTGATTTTTGTAGCTACAGTGAATTTGTTTATCTCAATACAAAGAATTTTAATTATTATTTATTCCCTGTAGGGCAAAATAGCAGCACTTGAGCTTGCTGAGTGACAGCATACTTGTTTAGTTTTATACGTGCCATTTGCAAAACGTCTCGTTAAGCATCTTGACTACATTAGTAACAGTTCACATCTTAGAGATGATGCATTATTACTCGCTTTTCTCCTCTCTCTTTAGGATTATGCTTTTTAACTTCCTGGAGAATTTTATGCTGAGGTAAACCTGAAAGAAGTTAGAAATTCAAGGAAATTAGTCCAATTCCAACCTTTGCTGTTCAGTGTTACTTCAGATGTATCAAATTAAATGAGGACAGTTTCTGGAGGGAGCTCCTGAGAAGTCTGGAATTAACTTGGCATTGGAAATGTTTGGGGATATTCTAAAAAACACCTACCACTGGCCTGATTCTTTTCCTGCAAATGAGTAAGCAGACTCTTCTGACTGCATCTATTTACTATGGGCTGAACTAGGCCAACAAACAGCCTGTTTGAAAATCCCAGGGCAAGGAGCTTCCAGCAGACACTGGCAACTGCCCTCCTGAATTTGGATCCAATTTCCAATAGGAGCAAAGTCAATCTCAACAACAAAGTTAAAAGCCAAACCATAAATAAACTGACTTCCTTACATTGTAAATACATCGGAAAAGGGCAGCAGTTCAAAAGGGAGAATGAGCAAAACTCTGATTATTTTCCTTGAAACTGAGTCCCCGATGGTGATTGTCCATTGAGATGCCCCCAGGAGAGTTGTGCTGTGCCAAGAAGCAAGAGAGTTTCTGTAGGACATGGCCAAGAGGCCTCCAAACTGCTTCACAACAGGAATTTGGGTACAGCGTAACAATCAGCTGAGGAAAGCGAAAATAAAATTCTCAAAAGCCTTGTTCCTGAACTAAACCCGATTCTTAGGCCATCTTGAAACTTAACTTTGATTCTTCAGCTGCATTGGGTGGAGGTGATTTTTCAGTGATGTGTATGTGGTAATACATACTGGATGTGGGTTGAGTCATTGTGAGAAAGTAGCTACAGGAAAAAAAAATAAAAAGGAAAGGTCATAACACTCCAATTTATAATCTTCTAGCTTGAGTGAACTGAGAGCTCTGTTAAAATTCTCCTTCTTTGGAGCTCTAAAGGCACTATAAAATGGTGAGAGGTTGAGATCTGGAAAGTGTAAGCTCAGGGCAAATACACCTTAGTCTTGGAAGTAACAAAAGGGCAGTGAATAAAACTTGTCAGCATTTAAAAAACAATGTCAAGAAGAACAAACCTCTATGGCCTTCAGAATGGAAAGTAGATCTGTTGTTCATCAGGGAGTACAGAAAGGGATGGAGATGAGCTTATTTGTGGATTATTTAAATTACTGTCAGCTGCATTCCAGTCCAACATACACTTGGGATCTCTAGGAGTTGGAAGCTGAGTGTCTATGCTGAGGCCTCAGACCTTCCCCCCCACCACCCAAAAATCCTGTTAAAAGTATGTGCGTGCATTATGCTCCTCATGGAGACTTCAGTAAATGGCTACTCTTCCTTCCATTAGTTTTATTACTGAGAAACCAGCCTGTTCTGCCTCTTTGCTGCTGAATTTAATTGAAGCTTTGCTACCAGATAGCCATCAGAAAAGACATCTGCAATTCAATTAGATATGTGCTTAAACTCACGATCTCCCATTTCTGTGAACCCGGCTGCTGCCAGAATTATCTCTGTGGGCTCATGGGTGCTGTAGCCTGCAGTGCTCTGCACTTCTGCCTCCTGCTGCCAGATTATCCTCCCTCTTGCCCTGCTGGTCTGCTTACAGATGCTTGAAATGTGCTCACAGCACGCTGGTAGTCATTCATTTCTTCCTTGTAAAGCAGGAGAGAATCTGGAAACTTGGCACAACTGAGGAGGCATGAAACCTGCTTTGTAACGTACTAAAAGTGATTGCTACGGAGTAGCATCTTTCTTCCTTGGGAGGTAGGATGTTTAAGGTGTTTCAAAGGTGCTCCAGGGGTAACTTACTGCATCGGCCTGAAAGCATGTTGAGTTGATAGGAATGCCCATACCAAAAGAAGTTGGACTGTTTTGCTGACTTACTTCAGTCTCTGGTGCATAAGTGCACATTCCCTGGTGCCAGCTGCTCCAGGGCCACCATCCTTTCTTTCAGTGATCCTATGAGGTGACTGACGCGAAGGCCAAGCACCTTCTGGGCAGGCCAGACCACTGAATCCCTGTAAGGAACAGCTCTTTGGAAATATTTCCATGGCCCTAAATGTGGCCACTAAGTGATGTCAGGCTGGCCCCTGACACAAACCACAGCCTTGTTTAGAAATGTTCAAGAAGGATGTTCTGAAGTGCTTGAGGAATTTCTATGAACTAGTTATAAAGGCTTGCAAAATCACAAATGAAAGCAGGTAGAAGGGAGGTCTGTGGGGGCTTCTTTTCTAGAAAAGATGCAGTTGATGAAAACCCCAAATCTGAAGAGAAATGAGAAGTGGAGGTGAGTGGAGAGAAGTGGCCCCAGCTGATAGAGGGGAAGGCTGAATACTTACCTGGGGTGAGAGAAAGGCAAATGGGGATCAGAGCAATGCAGCTGAGTGCAGCCTTGATGGGTTGGGGTGTTGTGCCTGTCCATACTCCCAAGTATAGGGTTTAGCAAAGCCTTGGTGAGCGCCCTGCAGCCCTGGGCTTTCTCCATCTGCCTTTTCACATGATGACAATGAAAGTGTTTCAGGTCTGTCAGGGAAGGTGAGAAGGGGATGGGAATGTAAGTACAGGTATGTGGCACAGGAAAAAGTCCCCTACCTCATCACCTCATCTCCTCCAGCTTTAAAACCAGTGAGCAGTGGTGGTAGGTGAAGTTCACTCACACTCTTAATGCACAATGGTTCCCCATTTAACGGGTTCATGTAGAGGATCTGAGCCAGGTCAGCCTGTTTGCTCAGAAGGCAATTACTCCTCTTTGCTACTTAAGTTCCATAAAAGCATTTTGGCTTTCTAAGAAGCAGCAGTAGCTGTATCACCTGGGCACGTGAGAAACTGAAGCAGCTCTAAATGACAATAGGACACAAATAATTCAGAGCTGGATGTGCTCCAGTAGATGTAGGATAGAAAAAGCTAATGGGAGAGGCCATATTCTGATGTAACCTGTTGGATGCCAATAGCCGCATTGAAAGAGCTTGGCACTGATTTTACTCCAGGACTGGCATTGGTAGCCAGCAAAGTCTGGGAGCAGATACCAGGGCCAAGTGGCCATGATGAACCACATGCAGAGGAGGGGAAATTTTAAAAGTTTTGAAGAGAGCACTTTTTTTTTTTTTTTCCCCCCTCTCACAATAGTGTTATTCATAATATATTTTTAATAAATGAAGGAAGTGAAATATTACAGGAGAAGGAAAGTATAGTAAGGGTCTCTATCTCTTTTAACGAGTTGACACTGGAGGAGGTTTGGGGCTACTTTTCTATAGGAGCATCCTCAACAACTGGCATGTTTTAACTTGCTCCTGGACAATCTGGGTTTTGGAAAAGCAGATGTATGTGCCAAGACCCACCAGGCTGTCCAGGAGGCAGAAGGCCTGTAAGCTCTCATGTTACCTGGTCTTTCAGCTTGCCATTGCCCACACTCCCTTCCCTTGAGGAGCTGTGGTGCTCCTCATAAGGGTTAATGCCCCCAGCTAGTGCTGGGGCATGTGGGGTGAGGAGAGGGCTGCACCTCTACACCTTGTAACTCAGAAAAAAGCACTTTCATTTTCTATGGCACTCTTACTTCATCACAATATAGCTGCTCATAGGCAGGTTGCTTGTAGGCGACCTGGAGGTAAAATCCACCTGTACCACAACTCTGTTTGCATTTCACCACGCTGCTTCAGTGGTAAGCACCTGTTCCTCTTAAAAAGTTTCCTTTTGGGGATGTGAAAATACAGGTGTCAGCAGTTAGTAATTTAGAGAGGAAAAAACTCTCACATCTACAATCTGTTGTTTACAAGAGGGTTGGATCCTTTGCCTTTTCTCAATATATATTTATGATGGGTGTTTAAATTAATCAAGAGGGACGCTAAAAAGACTCCAACTCAAACTAATGTAAATAAAAAACACCTTGCAGAAGGCAAGCAATGCTGCACGTTGTAACTTTTGGTGTGTTTGGTCAGCCTGGCAGTTCCTCACTGTTCCAGCTCCCAGAAGACCAACCAAGCTCGGGGAAGGTTTAAATAGAATCACATACACCCTTTTCAGATGTTGTATCTGAAAACTCTCAGACATTTAATTTCCTTTTTCTTGTTAAGAAGAGAGAAAAGAAAAACAACCGTTATTTTTGGTCTAAATTTGCACAAAATTCCATTTTGCTATCTATACTTAACTCTGAAGTGTGCCAATGAAGCTACTTGGCAACATCAATACAGACACAGTACATATCTGCTATCATCTGTGATAGAATAGTCCTTCAGTAGTTATTCAGTGTTAGAATAAACCTTCAGTATTGCTAATTTCTGATGACTTTATCATATGCCATATAGAATTAATGTTCCCATTAAAATATGAGCTCCTGAGATAATGCTGCTTCTATGCTGTACCTTCTATTAAGAACAAGTCAGCTTCTAGCCTCCTTTCTGGGTAAAGGAGCGGAAAATATCAATGAGCTGCGATATACCAAGTTAGAAATCAGAAAAGAAATAAGAGAAAAAAAAAATCCAAAATTATTTCTTAAGATTAAACAGCATATTTAGACCTGACATTCTGAATAGTTTGGCAGATCTGAAATCATGTTGGAGCAAACTTGGCTGTGGCTGACAGTGAAACAAGCTGCCTTTGGTATTATGATACCTTGATCCTGCAAAAAATTAATTAAGAGTTTGGGATTAAACAAACACAAAGTCAATTTTCCTGTTTCTTGATTTGTGACAGTTTATATTTAAGCATATACTAGATTTTTAACCTTAAATACCTTTTATCTATTTCCCTCTAAAGGAGCTTTTTTGTATTCAAAGTATTTTGTCTGGTGACTCGTACTATCTGCAAATAATCAAGCTGAAATACTAATTGCTTTTGAAGTGGGAATAAAGGATGACATTGTTCTGGATCATCAAAACCAATCCAATCTGTTCCTTAAGGCAGGAGTAAAGGTTGCAAGCTTGTTTACGAAAATGGGGAAGGCAAAGCTGTGCAGATGGGTGAGGAGAATCAGTATTCAAGCTGAGGTTGCACAATCCTACAGCTCAACTGAGCCTCTTAAAATTAACATTCGGTTCAGAAGCAATAGTGTTCATTTGTTCACCCCAAAAGACAGTTATGCTTTTATTATTGCTTCAACAACCTGGGCAATGTGTGGCACCAACTGCTTCGTAGAAGATTGCTTCCCTGGAGCTTTCACAGGCCATGCCCAGGAAGCCAAGGCTAATGCCCTTCCATTTCCAGTAAGATGGCCACCCTACAGCCATAGGTGTTTTCTCACAGTGGCCCCAACAGTAAGGGCAGGTCTGTGGATCCAGAACTCTCTAACAACAGGTTTCCTAAAGCTCAGGTAGTATTTTGTAGGATCAAGAGAAAGCACTGACTTTTTTGTTTTCTAGAAACCCCTGGCTAGGTCAACTAGACTGAAGAATGGCAACAGCCACTTCCAACAAAAATAACCAGCTGCTGCAATGATCCTATCTCTACTCCCCTACATATTGTCTTTGCAGGACTACATCAGGAGCATAGCAAAGGACAGGAGAGCTGTTCGGAAACCTAGAATAATAACATTGCTGTCAGTTGATTTGCGACACCCAACCCAAACTTCTGGTCTCCCAGGCACTGGGTTTCTGACCCTTTCTCTCAGTAATGATTTATTGCACATTAGTATACTTACTACTGGGTTGAAATGACAAATGTACACAATTCTACAGCTTTTGTTTCCAAATAACCCATATTTAAAAGAGGAAAGGAAGATCTAAGGCTCAGTTGTTTCTTGAGCAGCCTTTGCTCCACTGATGTTAGAAAGTCATTTTTGGTGCAGTGACACCTGACAATCAGAGGAGGAAAGCAGACCTAAATGTGAGGTGGCCCATGTGTGTTTGCACTGTGCACACTGACACAGAACCTGGTGTGTGGCAGCCTGGGCTGTGCTTGGACGTGCTCTGTGTGTTGACACTGCACTTGTGTGTGGTTCTGTTGGTACAAACAACTCCCTGTGCCGAAATGCCTGCAGACTGGTGCTGCCTCGGGTCTCCTCCTGACCTTGGGTGGTGCAATAGGAGTCCTTCAACCCCAGACTGATTCAAATGCATGCTTTGAAATGAGTGTATCTGGGAAGCCAAGGACTTTCTCCTAGAAGGGTCGAGTGCTGTGCCTCTGGTGGCATGTGCCTGGTATAAGGGATGATTATCTGCACTGCCACCACAGCAAACACCATTGCTGCTGCAATAGTAAGAATACAAGACCAGGTTTGGGCAAACCTGAGACTTGTTATCTCCTGACCTGGGGTCCATCCCGTACAATTGCGGGGTCATCATAACATAGATGTGGGATGACTGAACCTTTAAGGGACCTGTGGAGGTCGTGTAATCCAACTTCTTACTCAAAGTAGGGCTAATTTTGGCATTAGAGCAGGTCACTCGGGGCTATGTCTACCTGAGTTTTGGAAATCTCTAAGGACAAAAATTCCACAGCCCTTCTGGGAAACCTCTTCTGGTTTTTGCAATGGTTTGTTTCTTTTTTTCCCCTCAGTACCCAATCAGGCTTTTTTTTTAATGCAACTTTTGTCTGGGCCCATGAAGTTTCTCACCTCTTTTAGCATGACATAAATTTTAAGTTTCAGATGAGAAGTGCCCATCTTTTCCCAGTGGTGAGATGGGCTTCCCTTGTGCTTGCTGCTTTCCTTCTACTACCGGTTATCCTGGGTTGCGGACACCCCCTCCAGCTGCCATGTCCCTCAGAAATAATTAACCCTTCCTCATCTGTGGCTGTCCACATAGAAACCTAGAATGGCTTTTGCTGACAAAGCAGAAGACCTGCTTATAGCATAATGGAGAGGAGCTAGTTGTTTTTACCTGTTCCACATGCAGCTCTTGTGTTTAGGGGCTGCACACGCATGCCCAGTCCCTCTGTTGTGTCCAGGTGCTCAGCATAGTTGACTATGGAAGAGCTCTTCTTCTCCTCAGGAAGCAAATTAAGAGAGAAATTACATACAGAATGTGTATGTTTGGTGGTTTGTTTTTGGTTTGTTGGTTTTGAGTTTTGGGGTTTTTTTGAGTTGTTTTTTTTTTCCCTAGTGTGTAGCTGTAGTACTTGTGTTATTGGAAAGCCATGGGCTCTCTGTGGGGTCATCCTGAATCCCAGGATAAAAGCCAAACATGTACAGGGGCCTGATGGAAGCAGCGGGGAGCAGTGCATTTGAGAAACATAGATGAAATAATCCTCAAGCAATTAATTTGTTTAAGCATGACAAAAGAGCCAGCAGGTGATTCTTTTGTTCTCTGGCAGGGATAAGAAGCTCTTAACTATAAAAAAGACTTTCAAAAAAAGCTTTTTAAGTTGAATCCATCAGAATTTTTTCAGTGGAATATTTTTGACAGAAGATACTGATTCATTGAAATTAAAAGGATTACAAAAAATAGCCAAAAATGCTACAATATGGTCACAAATCTGTAGAGGAAAAATATTAAAGGAATGTTTTCAATTCATAAATTGTTCATTTAAAAAAAATCTGGAATTTCACAGTTATATTTTTAAAGTTATATGTTCTCTAGGTTTTTTTTTAACATCACGGCTGACATGTCATGAAATCATCATAGCGCATAATAACATCTTATCATTTCTAGCTCAAAGTGTTGCCTGTTTGTTGTAGTGAAACAGTTTGGCACCTGATCAAAGTGTCTCCTGCCTGTCTTGTAAAAAAAATAATGTCAAACTTCCATTACAACACAGACAGGAGACACTTTGATCTAGAAAAGAAAATATGTTAGTGTTTACTAAGTGGCAGATGGTTTTAATAGTTTTAAAATGAAACAGAATAAAAAAATAATAAGATATTCTTATATAATATGCAGCACAAATGAAATGCCATGAAATTGTATGAAAAAAAACCCCCTAACCCACAGATAAAAAGCAGGAAAGAACATTTCTTAAGAGTGATTTTTTTATTGTGAGGGTTTTCCCTTCACCATTTGCATTTGACCAGACTGGGTTTGCCAGGCGCTGAGCCTGCCCCATACTCTGCTGCTGGAATGGGGGCATGGAGTTGACAGGACTGTGAGGCTGGAAATGCCTGGCTGGTTTAAAAGGAGAGATGAGGTTGACTGGTGTGACAAGAATGACTCTTGTCTTGTTGCCATTGGCTTTTAATGTCCAAAAAAAATTCCAGATCAGCAAGAGTCTATTTTTGGCTAATACATTTCTTAGACAAAAATATAAACAAAAAAAAAACAAACCCTGAAGAGCTGCCCGATCTAGAGCATTAACTTGAGACTTGGGGAGTTAACTGTGGTGCTTGGGCATTTGTTCCAAGAATAAGCATGCTGAGCTCCACGTCTGACTCAAACCTGATTAGTTATTTGGGAAGTTGGTGCCAATGTCACACTATATGTGTAAGCGTATAACAATTATTATTATATTTTAACATTAATTCCAGCATCAAACAGATTCATATGATAGTGTACACACATTAAACAGCATCCAGAAACAAACACACACATAGTCATCACACAAAGGCACCCCAGTGATAGCAGAAAGAAATACAACACGCTCCAGGCTGGCTTAACAATATGATTAAAACAGTATAAAACAGAAATGTCCTTTTCTGTTGCAGGTCCTTGGTGTTAGGTAGGTTGGTAAAAGCCCAGTGAGGGTTCTGATTCCCCTCTGATAACTCATCCTGCCCTGTTTTAACTGTTATTCAATAATATGAAACCATCACTGCTGATCATAAACCATTTAGGTTGAAAAAGACCTCTAATATCATCCAGTCCAGCCATATAGCAACAGCTAAGCCTGCGTCGACCCATGTCCCAGAAGTGCCGAATGTGTATGGGGAGTTGCTGGCAGTGTGGCTGGCTGATGGTGGGACATCACACTGGTGTCCTAGCATAGGCTTTCAGCTGCACAGGCATCTGCCAAATGGGAGAGCAGCTGACTGCTGGCCTTCCTGGATCAGACTGTGGCAAGTCCTCAAAAGACATGAAATGGCCAGAAATGTGTTTGCATTTATGCCATCAAAACTGGGGGTGTCCAAGCCCGAGGCATAACTGCTCTGTCAGGAGAGGCAGCTGTGACAGAGGGTGGCTGCATTTCCTGACTATTCCTGAGGGCCTGAGTGTGCAGTCCTCTTGTGTTCCAAGATGCTGGGCAATTACCTGCCTTATCTGTCTGCAGGATGGAGCCAGCACAACTTGCAGTATGTCTTGAAAACTTTTCACAGTGAGATTCCTTATACGTGGCTTTGTTGAGTGTTGCCTGTAATATTAGGAAAAAAACAGAGAGGAAGGAGTGGGACAGTGGGGTGTTGAAAGGGAACGATGTTCAGCCAGGTTATCAAACTGTTCTCTTCACTGGTGGCTTCAGAGGTGTACCATCACACAGAACAGGTGTTGGTAGCTTCAGGACAAATCCTTAAACCACAAGGAGAGCTGGGTCGTAGAGAGATCACATGTCCCAACAGCTTTGACACTGGGATTGCAACAGCTTTTTCCTGAAAACCCATGAGAGGTTGAGGAGCTGCATAGATGCTGAATTCATGGCACCCTGATGTGCTTCCCTCATGCATCTGCAGGGTGAAGCAACTGATGCCCCTGCCACCTCCAGAGGGTTAAGGGGGAAACCTGATAGTGGTGGCATCCCTCCCACTGAAAGGCAGCAGCTTTTTACTTTATCTTAATAGGATACCAATGGAAAACAAGGTCATTGCACATGAAGGGTTACTGCAGGAGGAAGCACAGGGAAGAGGAAAGATAGATTTCAAGCCCCAAGTCAGCCAAAAAAAAAAAAAAAGACCAAAAAAAAAGAAAAAAAGGAAGAGAAAGGAAATTTGAAAAATTTGAATAGATCCAAGCCTGCTGAGGGGCATAAAGGAGAAAAAACACTGCCAGCATGAAACTCTTCCCACTGCTTCCACAGACCTGGCACAGCAAATTTGTCACGGGAAATAAAGTGGAGAAAGACAGTGAGATGGGCCAAGGAAAGGAGAGCACATGGAAGGATGCTTTCTGCCTCCAGCAAGGCCAGGGGGCTGAACTCACCTCTGCATGTGGACCTGTGACCAGCACGGGATTTTGGCTGCTCTCAGAGGCACACAGTGGGAATGTGGATGGAGTTAGATGGGGAAATGTCCCCTGAAGACTAGCAAAAGCAATTGCATCAGCTCTGCCCATAATCACTAAGGGTGAAGCAGGGAGAAGAGGGAGTATTGAGTGCTTAGTCTGCCTCCTGCAGCACCCAAACTTGCTGCACCTTCTGAAAGCATCTGAGGGAAGAGTGCTCTCAACCCATGATTCAGAACATGCTGCAAGACTTGTATATCCCTCACTTTGTGCAAAAGTTGAATCAGGAAAAAAAACAATGGGAAGAGAGAAGCCACTGGGCTCTTCAACCAGTTCCAGTGCATGGAAATGTGCTTCAGCCTCCTATCGCTGTGCAGACAGATGAGAACACCTTCAGCAGTGATGACATTGCACATCCACAGAACGCCTTTCTCTCCTGGGCACTTTGCAAACCCTAATTTAACCCTGAGTGGGATATGCGGGTTCTATTTGTATATATTTAACCATTGGCTAGAGCTGAGTGAGTCACTCCACTTCCTCAATAGCCAGTGGAGGAGGAGGAGGAGACGCTTTCCTCCAGACATGGATTACATTGCCTCTGCATGGGACATGTTGCCCTCATACTGATCCACAGCAGAACCTGGGCTGGTGCTTAGACAGGGATGCTGCATGTCAGGATGCCTCTGAGGAGGGACACCTCCAGTCCACTCACACCATCACCGTGCAGTGTCGTTCGGTCTCCCATCCCCTCTGCAGCTCCAGCCACCAGGCAGCACCAGCCAAACAGCACCTAACCTAGTAGAAGCAAATTAATGAAGAAAGAGAAGAAGACTGACATTGCATTATGCAAGAGATATCAGGCCTTGCTCAGTGTAGAGGATGAAGTAGCTATGAAGAAAATGCCTTAGAGATGTGACATGGCATGTCAGGACTCTCCACTGGGAAAGGTTGCCAGTCATGCACGGTGGGAAGGCAATGCCGTCACATCCTGTAATAAACTTCTCTGTATGGGACCTTGGAGCTGTGAACCCAAACCCCTGCCAAGTCCCTGGGGATGGCATGGGGAGAAGTTAGAAGAAAGGTAGATGTTAGGTTAAATGCCATGGTGTTGCAGAGAAGAAACACTGCAAAGTGAAATGATGGGTGGTATGATAGGAAAAGAGAGCTACAAGAAAGTTGGAGAGGGACTTTTTACATGGGCATATAGTGATAGGACAAGAGGTAATTGCTTCAGACTGAAAGAGAATAGTTTTAGATTGGCTATTGGAAAGAAATTCTTTATTGTGAGGGTGGTGACACGTTGGAACAGCTTGCACTGAGAAGCTGTGGATGCCCCATCCCTGGAAGTGTTCAAGGCCAGGCTAGGTGGGGTTTTGAGCAACCTATTTTAGTGGAAGCTGTCCCTGCCCATGGCAGGCGATATTGAAACTAGATGATCTTTAAAGGTCCCTTCTAACCCAAACCATTCTATGATTCTGTGGAAGTGGATTTATGGGTTAAAGGTATGAGGTTAATGAAGCTGTAGAAGCCAATCTGAGATGCAATTTGTTTTTCACCCTTGGCATTTAGAAAAGGATTACAAGAACTGGTTCTAATACATATAAGACACAGGCCTGTGCATGTAGCTTCTGTGATCACTTAGGGTCCTCTCTGGGAAGAAGTGAGCATGGAAAGGATGGGAACAGCTTTAGTGACAAGTACCAGCAGAAATGAAGAAAGACTGTTGCTCTACTCTTGGAGATGACAGGTGAAGAGCAATGGCCTGAAGATGAAGTAGGAGCAAAGTTCACATTAGACTTTGAGGTAAGTTCTGAGGAGTAAGAAGAAGTCACCTACTGGGGTGAAGCTGCCCAAACTTGCATGGAGCTCAGTTAGGGATTCTTCCAGCAGGAAATGTTTGTCTAAACACAGCCCCGCATGCCATCTTATTAAAGAATGAAGTTGGAGTTTCTGAGAGCCAGGACTAAACCTATGTCATTTTTGGTGCTGTGTTTTTGACATGGGTCTCCAGATAATGAAATTAATTCTGTTTCTCAGGCACAATTTCAAGTTATTCAAAAAATCAAGTTATCTCCCAAATCCATCCATGAGCTTCAGGAGATGAGGTTACCTAGTCAGCTATGCACTGTTGAATTGCTCTTGGTTACAAAATTCTTCAGCTCCTATGCTTGCTGCTTTTTCCTCCTCCTCCTTCTTGGCATCCTGGTGCTCCAGATAGTCTGAGGCAGATTTTGTGCCATTTGTTCCTACAAGACTGGATTAGTGTGGCGAACATGCAGGGAGGGAGTGCAGGAGGCAGCATTTGTGCTGTATGCCCGAGGATGCTTGAAACAGCTGGACACCTTGATCTGTCAAGGAACAACAGCTTGGAGATAATGATAACTTATCATACATGCCTAAGAAACTTTTCTTTTTTAATCTTTTCCCTCTTAGTCAAAGGTCACAGAATCAAAAAGCCACAGTTGCCTAAGTATGTCTGTCCTTAAAGCTCAGGACTAAGTACCAATCCCAGCTTGGCCAGACTTTGCTGAACCTGTGCAAGGAGATAGCCTCACACAATGATTTGCATCAGCATACTTGTATAGAAACATCATGTTGGGATGTATTCAGTGTGATCATGGGAACACGTGAAAATCAAATACCTTTGAAAGCACTTCAAGGCTTCTGAAAGCTTGAGCAGGTTCGAAAGATTTGAAAGGCCTCTATGTACCAATAGAGCACAGTGGAACTCAGGGACCAGATATTCACAGCCCCCCAGGAGCCCCCATCCCTGTCTGAGAAGGTGGCCCAGTTCATCTCCATTAGAAGTCTATAATAAGCTTGTAACCTAAAACAAGAAAACAAGAACAGATTTTGTCACCTGGGCTCGCCCAGAAGTCTTCCCTTGAGGGTGATTAAAGCTAATGCAGATGGCAGCAGTGACATGCTAACTCCCATACCAGATGCCAACATGCATGAGAACAGCCCATGACCCAAAAAACCACCCCTATGCTGCCCAGTGTCCTAGGTACCAACCAAGACTCTCACCAGCCTTCACGTCTATATGCGTTTTCTAGCAAGACTTAACAGCTGTTAAATATTGAATGCTGAAAGTTTGGGGAGGAAAGGCAGCAAAACAAACTTTATTGCATTTTCCAGAGCTTTTTCCTAAGCCACAAACACAAGTTTCAGAAGGAGACAACTCAGCTCCCTGCTTTGCCTCGCTGCCCACCCTTTGGAAGCATGTTCATACCTGGTCCGCAGACAACAAAACCAGAGAGAGACAGCAGATGGATCCTACAGGGGACGTCTCCTCCTGTGGCCTCAAAAATATGGGTGGGGAGAGGGGAAAAAGGAGTTTTTGGTTGTCAGTGTTTTGCCCTTTCGCTCTGCTAGCTTATGTGAAAACAGATGCAGAAAGACAAGATAAGGAACTCTGTGGTTTCGTCTTCTAACCTCAAACAGCAAACGCTCCTCAAAAACAGTTTACTGTGTGGTCATGTTGCTTCGAAGAAAGGATATGAAGCCCAACTGAAAAAAAAAACACAATATAGTAATTGAGAAAGAATATTTAGTCACAGAGGAGCTGTAAATAAAATAGAAGATGCCTTGAGATCTGAAAGCCTCAACAACCCAATAACATCTCTCTCTCTGGAAGTTTCTTCTTCTTTTTCTCTTGTTGAGATGCTTCAGTTGCTATTGATACAGGCACCTCCTCCCAGCAACTGACTAAATTGTTTACCTCCCCCTCCCCCAAATCCCATTAAAAGAGATGCTTTTCAGCATGTGCTAGGAATATCCTTATGTGAAATGTGCTAAGATGTTGCAACTTTTATTCTGTTTCTTTTGAGTCAGTACAATGAAGCAGCACAAGGCAGGGCTCTGAGGCTGGAGACAAACATGGAAAGAGAAGTTCATTAATTTATATTAATTTTGGACTGCTGAGTTTCATTTTCTTCTGTACTGTTAGCATGGTAATAAAGAACAGATTGAAGATTTAAAAAAACAAAGCCCAAAACATTAAATACCAATATGTTAACTATAGCACTTACAGCTTCACAGAAAAAACAGATGTTCTCTAAATGCAGATGTTGCTGGGACTGAAATAACAGCTGGCATATACTGATAATTACTCATTGGTTTCGTTTAATGGGTAGAGCTTAACAGCAGCAGAGTAAAGGCTGAGTAACAGGCTGACTCCTTCCCCTCGACTCTGGAGAGTAACTGAATTTCTGCTTTGGCTTCCCGTCCTTCTTCCTTTTCCTTGCCCTTTCTAATTTCAGCATCATTAGTGTTTCCAACAGCCTCTGTTTCCTCTACCCCTGCCCTGAGTACTTACCGCATTGGGGCAGGTCCTGAGTCACGTCCTGAGGCAAGTCCTTGCTGTTACCAGGAGTGACTTTGACAGTGCCCTATCCCCAAGGCAGCCACCAAGCAGGGAAGGAGGTTCAGAGCACCAGAGGAGTGTCGTCCACATTGGCACCTCCTGAGAAAATGTGCCCGTCTGGTGCTGAGTGTGGCACCTGATCTTCAAATGCAATTTTGAGACAGAGGGTGCAAAATCCCACTAACTGGCACAACGCAACTTGGAAGGAACATCCTCTTAACTTCAAGGGGTGAGACCTAGAGCTTTGTGGTCTGTGGGCAGAGAAGGCACAGGTGCAGCAACCAAGAATCTCAGGCTGTTTGTGCTGTGAGTAGTAGGTCCTGCTGTTAGTCATGGGTACTTTGAGCACAAATGCTCACACATCAACAAGTGGCAGGAGTGAAAAACAGACTGACTTGATTTATACTAAACCTGAGAAAAACAAATCCACCCAAACCCCTGCTTCTTGTTATCAGAAAGGCACTGGGGTGTGGGAAAGCCGTATTTTCAGTTAGCTTGTAATAGTTGATTTTGAGTTGCGTGTTTTTGGAAGAAAAGCAAATCAACCAGTTTTTCCCAAGGACTGGAAAAACTAAGAGCTGTAACATACTTCCTTTAGAGTTCATCTTCAGAGATGTGAGGATGATTCAAGAGTAAAACTGGATTGTGGCCAAGGTGTAGTGGGTCATTCTGCCTGGCCACCCAGAAATTCCAGCTATGGGTCCCTGTCCTCCCCCTCGGGACACTAGAAAATCCTCTTCCCTCTCTTCCTGGGGGAAGCTTCACTGCTGGGGTGGAGGGAAGGGAAAGGAGTGTATCCGTGCTTTTCTTTCCACCCATCTTTTCTGGCTGGATTTAGACCAAACGAAATCAGTTTTAAGCAAAGGCACACTAGTCTTGAATTAAAAGCCCTTCTTCATAAGCCAGCCTTTGGCTATTGCCAGCTTTAGCAGCCCAAGTGCTGGTGAGCTGATGGGAGTTTGTGGCTGGGTGGACCCTCTGCCCGTGGAGTGGTGCCAGAGTCAGAGCCCAGGCACACCCACCGTGCCCACAGAGGGGAGGTTTTGGCTTCTTTCAGCCTCAAAGCCACTGCTCCCCTGAGCCATCTGTATACAGATACAGATGTACACACTCATGGGTTTTTATTTGCAGGGTGTGGTTTGACGCTTCTATTGGTTTCACTGGGTCAGAGGCACACTTTGCAATGAACAGGCAGGAGGTTTTCCTCCCTGTTGAAGAGGATGACAGGGGAAAAAGAAACCCTGCCTTCTCCAGGCCCCACAGTCCTGCAGAGAGTCCCCCAGTGTCCCTCAGAGATTCCCACTAATGGTCTGACCTCACCCTGCACCACCCCAACATCGCCTTACCGGGGCTGGGCTACCTTTTGTCTCCAGTGGGTGGTGGTTTCACTGTGCTTTACACTTGCTAGTCAGATACACTGTTTGGCCATCAGTGTTTTCTTATTTCATACATGTATTAATTAATTGTAAGTATATATACACAAACAACTATGTATATATTTATTCTATGTGTTTTGTTGAGTGTGATTCTATTGCACATACCTTTTTTTTATGTAGGAATGATGCAGAAGCGGCTGCTAGTGCTTGTTCCCCTGGCTCTCAAAGTGTACACATCCCCCTGAATCCCCTTCCACACCACAGTCTGTGGCACTGAGACACAAGTGGAAGGACATCATGGAAGGTGAGGACACTTGCCTAAAAAGCCTTGTGTGTCCCCTCTCAATCCCCAGTGTGTCCCCACTGTGTTGACCTCATGCATCCTGCCACCAGCACGCACCATGCTTGGCCCCAAACCCCTAATGCATCCCACATGCTCTCCCCTATGCCCCCATGACACCATGCCCCCATGTCTCACTACCTCCCCATATGTGTCCTGCTGTCCTCCCACACCTTCCTTCCATGTTTTCCTATATGTCCTGCCACACTACCATGTGTATACATGTCCCATCACACCCCCATGTGTCCCTCTACCCTCATTGTCTCCCATGCTCCCACATGCACTCCCATGACTCCCATATGCACTCCCATGTCTCCCACATGTCCCTCTGCACCTTCTTGAGCATCGCCATGTTCCATGCATGTTCCCCCCACCCTTTATACATCCCACCAACTCCCCTGCATGTCTCCAGTGCTCCCCAATCCTTGTCCTACTATGCCTCCACATCCATCCCTGGCGCCCTCCTTGTGTGTGCCTGATCAGCTCTCCCTGCTGCCCTCTTTATTCCTTACTGTCCCTGGGCAGTGGAGGCTGCTGACACCTTGGTACAATGTGCTGTCAAACCGTGAGGTGTCACCTTCTGATTTTGGAGAAGTAGCAGGATTACCATCTAAGATGAAAGCAAAACTCCCTTGCTTCTTGTGACGAGCACCGTTTATTTCACTCATGTGAGTATAGTCTTGAGTGTTTAGGTGTAGATTGCCTGCTTGTGACATATCAACTGGTTCCTGAAATGAGAGTGCAGGCAGCTCCCTGGCTGCTTTGGTCTGGGGCTGTCTCAGCTTTCAGGATATAACACATCCCCAGGAATTATTTCAAGCTGTAGCAAGAAAACACATGGCAAACTGTCCAGCTGCTTGCAGTAGCCCTGCAACAAGATCTGTATTATGAAAGTATAGCTAAACATGGCAGAAGAGAGAAAGTGCCCCATGGCATAGCTGCATGGCCAGGTGATTTCTGCTGTAACCAAGGTAGATTGTTACTGACAACCAGAAAGCAATAAACTATTGCTACATGCTTTTTAAGCCAACTTTTGGCTGGCAAACAAGGAATGTGATGGACCTTCCCAAGGTTGGTATTCTGATATTTGCTTTGGGTATTGACATTTCATACCCCATTGTTAAGGGCTGGGAAAAAATTCAGTTATCAATTGGGACAGAGCTATCCTTGTAGAAAGGCACAGGGGGCTCATTTTCATGTTATTTGCATACCTACTCATTTTACTGGGCATCCAGAGAGGAACGCTGTGTCTCTGACACTGTGTGGTAGTGAGAGCTCCCACCCTGGATGTGTACTGAGATGACACCGTGGCTCATGGAGAAGGCTTGTTTGTGTGGGTTAGACTGGTTTCACACCCAGCCCAGCATCTGTCTCCAGATGTGGCCAGATGTTTTGAGAGGAGAGAGGATGGGGATTACAATGCTTCCTCTACCAGCTTCCAAGATCTTCGTTCACTTCCTGTGCTCGACTTGCTTTCTTGACTTCTTCTGAGGGCTGAGCTCGTGCTTTGGTGGACACTAAACATAGGACCTGACTCTTGACCAGCAATGGTTTGTGCAGAGTCTGCATGAATCTAGGAATCCTTTTTCCCCTGTCAAAATATCTAGTTTTGCAGTTGCACATGCTGAATTTCACCTGCCCTTTGACCACTCACCCTGTCTGCAGTTCTCACAGCATGTCCTTGTCCTCAGACAGCTTCTTATCAGTGGCAAACTCTCACCTCATTCCTCACCCCTTTTCCAGGCCATTTACCAAGGTACTGAGTGGGTGAGGTCACTGTGCAGACCCCGATGGAATGTCACTTGCTATCATGCTGCCATATGAGAACTGGCTGTCTACTTCTGACCTCCGTTTCCTGTTTTTCAGCCCATTATCTATAGATAGCAGGACCCACTTTCTTATGCCTGAATGGCTCAGTTTCCTGAGGAGCTTTCTCTGCAGCATCATTTCATCCTGAACAGCTTCCTGGACTAATGGAGCTGTTGTGCCCATAGGAATGGGTGCACTGGCCCCAACTTGCCTGAGTCTTGGGATGGTGGTATGTGTGCCATGTTTGTCCAAGAGCCACCCCACCACTCTGGTGTCTTTGGTAGAAGTATATGTCCTTTGAGTTTCCCCTACAGTCAAAGTGGGAGGAGAGGAGGAGCTCTGCATCCTCCATGGGGCTGGTATCTGCCCATCATCTAGGGGTCCTGCAGCCACTGAGCTGCTGACTCTGGGCTGAACAGCAAACAGCAATAGCAGAAATCTATAAGTGTGTGTGGGTAATTCAGTGTCTGCATATGTGCTACTGGCACCCGTATGGTTTCTGAACAGGCCCAGGTGATTTTGCAGCTGGGACAGTGCTCAAGAGCACGTTTTTAACACCACTGTTTTTCTCATGTGGTGGTGAGTCAGGTTTAAGACCTTTATTAACTCTGCTTTTTCTGTTTCTCCTTGTTGCCATTAAACACTCAAGATGTATCACTAGCAATCACACTGAGTTGGCCCTCACTTAGCAGCACCTGAGAAGTCTATGCAGTACCTATAGTAGCATCATGGTAGCACACACTGGATGGACATAACTTGTTTCTCTTTCCATAGCTCCAGAGAACAACACAAAATGGCGACAATTCTCTTATTGTTTAATTTCATGATAATTTTCTTCTTCCTTCTCTCTCTGCCTCACTGAAGAACATTTTGGCAGTTTGCAAACATCCCCTGTTCACAGTCACTGAGTGTTACTACAGGCATTTCTTTCATGTGGCAGCTTGAAAAAGGGATGTGAAAGCTTTCCTTCTTGTCTTCCTGGCCTTTCCCTCCATCATCTGACCCTCATGAATGCTCTCCAGCAAACAGTTTGCCTTTCTTGAATGGTAGAATCTGGAAATAATTGCCTGCCAGAGCACTTATTTCTATCAGTGAATAAGCTTGTGTAATTGCACTGTGGTCTTTGCTCCACAGTTCCTTTTCTTAACTCAGAAATGTGCCTTTTTTTTTTTCCACCATTGCATACATTCTGTTTATCCACAAGATTCACTGTTGCCAATAAAGTAGGAAAATAAGAGATAATCACCACTTAAATGTGTTAAAACTGATGCCATGTGTGGGGAAAAAATCCCCAAACTAAGGAAAAAGTCCTAGCATCCTCAAAAGCAACATGCATCAAATGTGCTCTAGCCAAAGTACTTGCTTTTTCTGATTAATCATGTGAAAACTCGAGGTCCTGATAATCTGACAAGCCTCAGTTTGATTCTTTGAATCTGCACTCACAGCTCAAAGTTTGGCTCAGTTGAATCAGAGGCTTAACAGTTCTGGTTGTTGCTGGTATTTTTTTGTAGTTGGTATAGCAAGCTCTGAGAGCAGTGAATGTCATAATCCTGTGTCACTGTACAGCTCCAAGGAGATTGCTGATAAATAACAATAATATAAATGCATACAAAATGAATAGAGGCAGCAGACAAACACAACCATTATTGCTGTCTTGGTGGAGCTTATTAACTTAAATCAGGCAGAAACATTTTTCGGATGTGGATGCCACCTTTGTAATTTCCTGGAGAAAAAAAAGGCCAATGTACATCTTTGAAAATATGTACCCTGGGAAATGTGCTTTATATGACAAGGAAGGAGCTGTAGATAAGTGTGTGTGCTTTTTTTTTTTTTTTATGGTGTCTAGTATTTGCCCCACAACTGGCTACAGAGAACTAAAGGGGCCCTGTTTGACCTTGTTGTCACTGTGACCTAGTCCCCACCAGAGCATCCGTTTTCTCACCAAGCATTGCTCCTGAAGTGACCCAAACCCAGCTAATCTGAAACTCCTGCCTAAATTTAGGTGTGGTTTTAGTGTTTTGTGATGGCTCCCCCCATTTTCAAAGCCCTGGAGTCTTTTCCCTGGGCATTCTGGTGTAGCTGCTCAACTTTTGCACCTTCAAGCAGAACTATTCCTGGTTTTTGCTAAAAACTTAGGAGGTCCACAATACAACTGAGTGCCCAAACCATTTCTCTAGCTCCAGCACTAGCCAAAAGACAACCTGTAACCAGATATTTGGTTGCCCATCCATGGTCTCACTCTATAGGAAATTATTCCAACAGAAAAATCTGGGCAATCTTTGGCCAGATACAACTATATGTCTGAGCCGCTTTTTGCCATTTCATTTATGCAAAGCAGCAGGAAACCCAAGTAAAGTAGCTACTCGTTTAACAGATTTGACTCTATTTTAAAGCTTGGGATTGATTTAAAGCAGTAGGATAGCATATCTATCCTGAATACATACATTTTTAAGACATAAAGGGGAAATCTTGGTTACAGGGAAATTTATGAGCCTTTTTTTAGGTTCGCATTCACTACCCTGCGAGTCCTTTCTGAGATTCACCATAAAGCCAACATCTTTAGGTTCATCTCTACAGATGAACTTCACAGCTGAAGCTCATCAAGTTGGCAACTCCCAGGGAGGAGTCCCTACAAGGCAGATTTTCATCTCTGTTGGCTGGCATTAGTGTGAAGTCAAAGGAATTATTCTTAGTACACACTGGTTTAATTAAAATTAGTTGTATCCTCGGTTAGTGGAAATTAGCAAAGAGAGAAATGTTAGGGAATTCCTTGCTGCTGAACTGTAGGGAAATGTATGCAGCAATAGGATTCCCAGGTCCCTTGATCATCTAATAAGGTGCATGCACGGGCTGTGTCCCTTTGATGCAAATGTGGGATAATCAGCACAGTCTGGAATTGAACTCCTGGGAGAACCAGTCCGTCATGCTCCCGCACCACAGCTCAAGTCTTCCATTCTGAGTTAATAATAAACACAACCCAGCTAAGTGATGTACGTGACACGTTTATTACCGTGTCCTTTAGAAGCAATTTCCTTTCTGCTCTGTTTTCTCACAGACAGTGTAATTACCAAGTTAAAGAGAACAGAGAAAAAGTAAAAAAAGAAAAAAGTTTCCAGACTTGATCTTTCCCAGATGAAATGACAAAATTAATGAAGCAGTGTATACTCTTCAGAGCTGTAAGGAGATATACCTTGGAGTTAGCAGCTGCCTTTCAGCAAGTTTTCAAGTGAAGGAACACAGTGAAATCAACTCCATAAAAGTACAGTTTAGCAACAAAGGATTTTACATGATTATACTAAAGTTGCTGGTTTGTATCTAAATGGAAGGTGAATATTGTGACATTCCTAGATATGTTTTGCAAGACAAACCCAGCCAGCATTCCTAATAGAAGAGATTGCTCAGTTCTGGACAGAAAAAGGAAAAAAAAATTGAGGCAAAATCTTCACACTATTGGAGCAGGTGACTATTGACTTTATCACAGCTAGGATTTCCCTAGCTTGCTGCCTTGTCTTGGGTTGCACAGAGGGAACACCATGAGTTTCGTGTTGTATGTTCTTTCCATCCACTCTGTAGCCCCATCACCAGGGAACCTGATTAGTTGAGGACCAGAAAATAATCCCTCTATTGCAGATTGCTCAGCAGCAGGTGCCCTAAACTGTTCTATGCATAATAGTTGCATAGTGAGCATGGTGGTGCTGCATTAATGATTGGACTGGATGATCTTAGACATGTTCTCCAACCTTAATGATTCTATGATTCTACAAACCAGAAGGCTGAGAGGAACGTGAGTGAGGGTGTGCAGGCTGAGAAGCATGGAGGGAAAAAGGCTGTTGGATTTCTCTGTACCAGTGTGCCCAGTGAGAAATAGTTTCCATGCATGCTTTCAACCCCTTTTGCTTGGAAAGTAAGGACACAGCCCCAAGGCATGATCACTACAATGGGTTCTATGTAAGTTGCTGCTTATAAGCATTTGTCAAACTGCAGTGAGAGCAAGACAGTGTGGCAATGTGTCCTCATTTAGCAGTGCTTCCCATGGGCAATGGAGGATGCTGGGAAATGGGCGGACCGATGGTGGTTTCTGGCACAGAGAAGCAATCTAAGGTGCTTGTGTTTTAACCTCTTAAGTCCCAAATTATTTGACTTCTGACATACCCAGAGGGCTTGCATCGAGTGTCTTGTTCCAAGGGCCATCATGAGCAGGAGTGCTGGGTGGCAGGACCTGGGTCTTTAATGGTCCCCTGGAAGTGCTCTCTGCTTCCCTGTTGGTCAGAGATTTGGAAACTTTCAGAGGGTACTGCAAAGCTTGCAGTTACTTATGAGTCTGCCCACTCCATGTTAGCTTTCAAGAAGGGTAATTTAGCAGTAGGAAAACAAGGAGGCAGAGACAGCTAGCAGGAGAGTGATGTGGTGGAGCAGCAAAACACATGTGCAGTGTTGAGAGGCAGGCAAGGATCCCACACTCACTCTTCTCCAGCACTGACAGATGAAGGGCACCCCAAGGGTGTGTCCAGACCACGCATGAGGGAAATCCCTTGGAAGGGTCAAACTCCTCTTCCCTGTGGAGAAGGTCTCAGCAGCTGGTTTTCGGGTACTGCTGTCCTGTAGGGCTGCTCTTGAAAGCTGCCTCTGCCAGGGCAGGCATTGGGACCCCCCTGGAGCCCTCACAGCTCTGAAAACCCTGTCGTGTGACCCCTCATGGCCAAAACAAACAGTCAATGGGTCTGGTGCCACAGCACAGTTTCTGCTTCTTACCAGGCAGCTGTCATGAGATTGTCTTGAATGGAGATGTTTACTACAGCCGAGGGGAGAGATGAATACCCTCATGTCTGTGATGCTGGGATATCCCTGCGTTGTGGGTCAAACATAAAGAAGTAATTAAGTTTAATCCTTCTGAGGCAGAAATTATGGGCCAGATTTCAGCTGGTGTAAATCAGCATGGCTCTGCTGGGGTCAATGGAACAAACCCATCCTGTGCCAGTACAGGCTCTGGATTGCTGCCTGCCATTGTGCATACTCACAAACACTTCTGAGTGCCATGAAATTAGAATGAAAGATTAATAAAATCATATTTTGCATTGTCCTCAGCACAGACAGACACGTATTGCTGGTGACTGTGACCCATGTTGCTTTCAAAACACACTGTTGTGTATAGAAATTAATATGGCTACATGGTGAAAAGCATTATCTTCTACATTATTTGTTACCTTAGCCTTATGGCTAAACAATTCACTTAATTTAGCCTTATAGTTTTTATTCTAATTTGCACACAGCACTTTCCAGTGCTTTAAAAGCTGCTCAGCTGTTCTCTAGACCATATCCCTGGGAACTTAGGAGCTGGTGCCCCTCAGGGGTTTGCCCATAGACTGCCCGCAACACCAGCTAGAACCAGGTGTGCCAAAGGAAACATCTCTTCAGTTCTCCATCTCCTCCTGCAGTTTCTTGAGAATTCTTCTTTAATGACAAATTTTCTGAGATAAGATTTCATTGCAATTTACAATAACTGTGGTCATTTGGCAAATTGAAGTCCACTCCTCTTTCACAGTATGTATGATACTGAGTAAAAGCCTTCATATGCAGGGTTTTTTGTTTTGAAGCAGCATCTCAGGACTGTGTACTAGCCTAACGTCCTGCCCCTTTTTCCCTTAAATAAGAAAATTAAGTTTTCTAAAATCAAGCCATTTGCTGCCCATGGCTTAGACTCTGTCCCAGAAACTGTGATTGACTTTTGCAGGTTCTATCTCTAACTTACTTGCCATAAAACCAGTAATAGATTTGCTGTTTAATCATATCATACTTCTAATTTGCAAGAGAAGCAACTTTGTGGTCCAGCTGAAGACTGGGGCTGAAAAAAAAGTAGGTCAAATTTTCTCTCTTGGAGGTGTAATAGCCTTTTTTCTTGCAATTACTCACCTGTGTTTTCTCAGACTAGAGTTAATTATTAGAAAAGATAAGCTGTTCTTTCTTTCATTGTTACAGCTGGGGTTAGACTGCATCAGTGTGATATGGTACATGTTCCTTGCACTTCAAGAGACATTCTCCAGTGAAAATTGACAGAACAATTTCAGCAGATATAAAACCTTCTTCTGAGTTTGCACAAAGCCTGCAGATACTCTTGCCACAGAGAAAGTTTTTTCATACAGACAGATCAGGAGAATGGTGATTGTGATGTTGCCTTAGAGATTATTAATGCATCAATCCTCAAATGTGTTACTGCTTCAAATTCATGTCTATGGCACCCCAAGGATGGTTCACTGTGCATTTCCTCATAGAGAAGGAGCCTTGCTAGGCCAGTTGGATGACAACAGAAACCTTAATAGGCACACTTTGGATACGCTAAAGAGTTGTCAAGCATCTGTAGATCCCTGTTTGGTTTCTTCTAAACTGGAAAAGATTTCCCAAGCTAGGGGCTTTCCAAACAGCTGTTGCTGGGACAGCCTTGATTCCCAGCCTTGGCTGGGCTCAGGTTTCATCCCGTGCATTGCAGAAAACGTATTCATAGCTCAGACTGGCAGAGCTTGGCACCTTGTGGAGCAATCTCACCTGTGGTACCTGTATCAGACACATCTCAAAGGCAGCTCTGATTTCTCCTGGAGCTCCTGTTACATGTCTTGCCAGTTAAGATGGTTATTTTGGGACACTGGGTCTGTATTGTATGAGTTACCATGGCTGATGTGTGAAGATGAAGCATTAATTTCTTTGTTAAGATTAATGGCTGGAGTTCAAGGAGGTATTCCCTTGATCTTAAGGATCCCAGTATCTCAGCTGATCCAAGAAGAGTGGAAGGAAAAAAGTTTGTCTGAAGGGGAATCAGAGCTTCTGTCTGCTGTGATCTGTACTTCTCCCCTGCTCCCTCTCCTTTGCTGAGGAAGCATCTTGGTATTAGTCTGGGCCATTATCATCCTATTTCTTCTCCTCATAGCATTCTAACTCAGTTCTCTGCTTGTGTCTGTGCCTCTCTCTGATTTTGCACATCATTACCTGCTGGTAATCACACATTCAACTTAATTTTCTCATTACACCTGGAAAACCTGCCCCGTGAGAGGCAGGACATGAGAATTGTTTCATTCCCTGCTACAGCTCCTGGTTTAGCTGTGAGATGTGGGCACTCAAAACCAGCATTGCTCCACCCATGTATGATAACAGGACACTGGGCTGGGGGAGAAGGGAGGGTGGCAGGCAGCCCGCAGTCTCTCTTCACTGCAGCTGCGCTGTCTAACCTGGGAACCTGGGGTTGTTTCATCTCAGTGTTCTCTGCTTCGGCTCAGTTTTGTGAAACTCTTCACTATTACAGATGGGCTGCACTTTCCAAACACTTCTAACTATTCGTGTGCCATCGTGCTTCATTTTCCTCCTGTCCTGGTTCCAGCCAGGACAGGGTTAATATTTGCAGTAGCCAAGAGGGGGCATGGCTAGGACCCAGAAGTTATTCTATACCACCTCACCTCATTTTCTGGGGACAGGAAAGGTGTGCTTTCCAGTGAGTAAGTGTGGCAGAGTGAGGGTCAGATAGCATCGGTTTCCTCTGTTATCAATATTGTTGCTGTTATAGTTTGTTTTCTTATTCCATGGCAGTTTCCAGCAAAATGTTCTTATCTGAGCCTGTGATCTTTACCTTTTGTGCCTCCAATTCTGCTCTCCCTTCTGCCAAAAGAGGAGAAGAAGGGTGGAGTGAGCAGGAGGTGCAAGGTTTGGAGTGCTTCAGTAGGAGCACTAAATTGGGGAATACCATTCCTAAACCATGACACCTCCTGTCTTCATTTAAATCTCCCTTGAATACTCAGACCTTCCAAGAGACCTATAAATGCTAACCTAAGTCAAGATAATGTCATTATCACTGCCATCAATGGAGTAACTCATGAAGTGCTGAAATAAATCACTTTCTCTGGGGATTACTGCCTAAAAGCCAAATGTAATCAGTAAGGCTTGGGTTTGACAAGGCTGTCACAGATAGATTTCATTTACTAATGAGTTGCAGTCTACATTGATAATGTATCTGTGGGTTAAAGGAAACATAGGAGAGACCTTCTTCTCAGTTTCTGTTGTTTGTTAGATATGCTGTTTGTCAGATAAATCTTCCCACTTGATAAGGAAGTTTTTTTATTCCTCTTCCCCCCGCTGAATAATAGGTCTCTAAGCATCATGCTGCCAGATGCTGTTTTCTAAAATTTTATTTGCTCCTCTGGAATAATGTACCTCTTCAGCATAAATCAACATGCCAACTATACTATTGCCCATCAGTGGAGGGATACTGCCTTTTGAAGTGGTTTTTATAAAATTGTTCCTCCTGAAAATGGCTAAGTGAAAAGAAAGGTGCTATCTGTTCACTGTGCTATCACGAGAAAACTTGAATCATCGATAAGGATGGTTTCTAAGCAACCAAATACAGTCTACAACCATAATAACAGCACTCTGAAGGTAAATCAGTCTGGTACATGCCCCACTCTCCAATTAATGGCAAATTCTTATCAGCTGTTTTGTCTGGCAGACACACATTTAAAGGGCTGAAGTGGTTCTGAAAAAACACTTCAAGTAGTAGAACAAAAATCAGAATTATTCAGATCTCCCAAAGACTAATAATTTTAAAGTTTTTGCAGAAAATATCCTAAGGGTTTTAATGGAAAAGAACAATTTTTGCCTTTTCTACCCTATAAGATATTCCAGTGAATTGTGTCTGTTCAAGGCCGACTCCTCAAAGCTACAGAAAAGATATTGCCATAGGTTTTTGAATATTTTACCTAATTTTCCACATAGAAAAGTGACTTAAGTACCATCAATGTATTGTTTATTACAGTGCAGAAAACTTGTTCTTTTTGAGTGAATCATAATTGTCTGCTCTACTGAAGTGTAAAAAATGGTTAGAATAGGATTGAAATTATCTTTTTCAGTAGGCAATATTACAGGAGATGATACAGAAACCTGTAAAAATACCCTTCCCTGTCACAGTCCACTTCCTAAATCCATCACTCCTCATCTCTATTCTCTGCCATGCATATTCCTTTCTTGTCTGCTTCTCTTCTTCATCTTACTGCTGAGAGAGAGTGATGCTTCCAGGGAGTTGGTCCCCAATAAGCTGTTCTCAGAGTAGGTCCTGTTTATGCCTGGCAGCCCTTCTTCTCTTCCCATTGGGAAGGGATGCAGCCCCCAGTTTCTCTTAGCAAGGGGGCAAGCCAAGAGGACACACATCTTCATCTCCATCCTCCTGGTACCTTTTAAAAAGCAAGGAGAGACTTAGGGGACCTGGCAGGCCATGAAAAGGGAGGTAATGTTTTAAAACCCACTGCAGAAGAGAACAGCCAGCAGGCAGGTTTTGCTCCTCATGCTTTTTGTGAGGAGGGAAAAGGCTGCGGTGACTGGTTCTCAGATGGTCGCATCAAGGACATGTTGCTGGGAGCTGGGTGCTGCCACCATGGAACATTTGGAAATGGGGGACATTTGGAAATTTGTAGTTAGGGACCAGCTGAGAGTGGTGGCAGGGTGTCTGGGGAAGCCTGCTTTGCCATGCGCTGATGCATGATGTTGAAAGGGTCAGAAACCCTGTGATCCACATGGGAACAAGGACCAGAACTTCAAAAAAGCGGATGTTTGCTGGTGGAAACACAGGCACTGTGGCCACTCAGGAGCCTAAGCAGCTTACAAAGAACTTTTTGTTCTGCAATTTAGGTACTTTTAAGTGGCGTGCTCCACGTAATTTCCTTTGGTGTAGCTGCAAAATGAGGGTGGAAATAATACATCTGCTCTTCCAGTATTTGGCACAGTGACAGTGCTGGACACCATTGAAATACAGGTAATACCAAATTACTTGCAAGACCATGCCAGAGGAATTGTAGAAGCTCAAGGATACAGCAAACAAGGGTGGAAATCTGGGTCTAGGAACTGGGGCAGGGAAAGATGTTGACTCTGTAAGTATTAGTTGTGGACTTCTCTATGCTAACATACATTTGACAAATATTAAAAAGAATATGGAATGGCATCATAGGGTCTGTCTATGTGTAAGTGTTTCTGACAAGCTCAATGTATTTGGTTTTGGGAAAAAACCCTCCCTTTCTTCAGATGCATGGAAGAACTGATCTCTCTACTTGCTGTCATGGAAGGGCATCTGATCAGAAGCCTCTACACAGGGAAACTTTGTAGGAGCAGAAGGTCCCTGAGCCAACAGCAAGTGACCACATGATGATGATATATCTGGGCTGCCAAGGCAATGCTTTGTGCAGGACTCAGGATGCCATGTAGGAAATGATAAGAGAGGGGGCAGGAAGAGAGGAACCTCATTTTACAGCAAGTATGATGCTGTCTTTAGCAGAGCCAGAGCAGACAGATTTGGAGACTTGAGGAACAAGCCAGAGGTTTGAAAAAGACAATTTTGGATACCTCATCTAATTCCAAAAAGTTCTTCAGGATGATGAGAAAACTGAAACAAGCAAATGCAATGATATTGTTGTGTTGTTTTTTTTCCCCTGCTGTCCCCCCCTCCTCCAATCTATGTGTTTGTCATGTTGCCTGATTAATGAGTGTGTTTTTGTTTAGAAACAAAGGTGAATCCTAGGAGCAATGAGGGTTCTTCAGTGTCTGGAAGGAAGGAGTCCATGGAATGTTTGTTCTTGTGTACAGATTATGTCATGTCTTTTTTATTTCAAGGCGTATTTCACATATATATATGAAGAAAGGAAGCTATTTAGTGTTCATCTGAGACTGAAGAAGGAGCTAGTGAGCATGACATCCTCATTGACAGAGCAGAGGACTGCTCTGTCCTCTCCTCATACCTCTATGTCCTCATATCTCTTCTGCAGCTAAACTTGGGCCATAACACCCAGTCTGGAGGGGGTTTTGTTTCTGGGTGACCTGATCTGCTCTAGGAGGAACTCTCGAGGTGAGAGTAAGTTGATGCATTAGGTGGTGTTGGATGTCTGAGGCTCATGAAATGGAGACCCAGTATGAGAGGCTGGGACAGGAGGTCCATGGCAGAGCTATCTCTTCTATCTGAGACCCACCACAGCCATCCAAACGTATGCAAAGTAGTAGGCTGGTATTATTGAGACAACCCCTGCCTATGCCATGTCAGCTGTGCATGTGTTCTCACAGCACAGGTCCAAAACATTGAATAGCAGCTGGACTGTGGAGAGGGCATAAAGAGTGGGAAGTTCTCACACCTATACCCCATTGCAGTCATCCGTGTTATTAATTATCTGGCATTACTCAAGTCATCATAAGGAGGGAATTCAAAAGTGCATAGGTAAGAGATCTCTGGGATCTCCACAGCTCTTGCAAAAGCAGTTTAAAAGCCCAGAACCTCCTTCTCAGGGCAGTTTCAGATATTTCACTCCTTTTAAAAAATTTCTATTTCTGCTTCTCAGTTGTACTTGCATATGGGGTACATATGGAGGAGAAAAAAAAAGCAATGACTGGCGCCAAAAGGGGCCTGCTGCAGCTTTTAACAGTCCTCTCTGCTTACTATTAAAATGCAGCAGGCCCGATGAAAATGCTGCTTTATTGCTGCAAAAATACTTCCCAAAGACATGGCTGTTGGAGCACAGTCGGGAAACGTGACATGAAGCAGGCGGCTTCAGAGCGGCAGGCACAGGGGCTGAGCACAGCAGCCAGGTCAGGCTGTCCTAGAGACACACAGCCCTGCTAGCCTGGCTGAGCCAGCAGGTGGGCTGAGTGGTAGGTGGGCTGAGGTTCTGAAGTGAAAAAGCAGAGGTGGTGCATGGTTCAGGCTGTCCCAGGTGATGACTATGGGAATGGGACCATGCTGAGCCTCCACACATCCACCATGTTTTGCTCCCCACCACACCTTTCCAGATAGGCAGCTTTCCTCCCTGTTGCCTGGATTTCAGTGGTGACATCTCTTCATCTCCAACAGGCTGCTTTCACCTGGGGCCTGGCCCCCTTCTCTTCATATCCCTGCAGTCCTGGCCTCATTTCCATGCTCCCCAGTTTGTGTACAATTGCATGCATCAAAAAGCAGTTGTACTTGCCTGCTGCCTCCCACCACCATGTCCCAGTCTGGGGCCAGCTTGTCCTCCTGCTGTTCTGTATTTTGCATGACACTACGCAGAGGGATCAGCCCTGGTGGAGGCTCCTCTTCCTATCAGCCCTGGCAGGAGAAGTGACAGCCAAGACCTGGAGGGTGACACTTCAGTAGGGCCTGGGAAACCCATCGGTTTTTGATGCCTGTGGTGGGCTATGGCTTTGTACCTGGGAAGTGGCTGGCAGCTCCTTTGAAGCTGCCTGCCCCCCATCTGCCTGCCAGCTGCCTTTCCTGCTGTGGCTTCCCACAAAGGCATCATGGGCAGGAGGCGGAAGGGAACAATGCTGAGGCTCAGCATTCAGTGGGATGATGGACTGGCCACATAGAGATCAGCAATGTGCCACCCATGCAACATTAGAAGGCAGGTTTTCAGAGCACTGGTTGTGAGCTATGGCCATGGCCCTTTGGGTCTTCCTTCCCTCTTCCACAGCACATGGTAGTTGCTGAGAAGCAGGCCAAAATCTATTTCTTATCAAGGCAGCTTGTGCTTCAGTGGTTTGCCACATACTTGTGCAGACATACAGAGACCATTTGACTTGAAGGTGCATGAGGACAGTACTGTTTAAAATATGAACCTGCATCAGGACGGCGGTAGTTTCCACATAAACCTAAATCGCTGATTCAGAGATGCCCAAAAGCAGGGAAAAAGATACAGGCTCACTGAGGGCGGTGGAATTTCTTAACCCTTTCTGCTTGTTCTTGCCAAAGCCTCCAGGAAAAAGAGCTTGTTTTTCAGCAGTTGTTTTCTTGCCTGCGTTATCTGTTCCTGTTCTCATGCTCTGTATGCATCTTACCCACCCCACATCCTCAGCAATCTGTGATGATTGTATACCCTCTTTAAAAGCAACAGCAGGCTGTGAAATACTCCATTCTCAAAGCTCTGTCCTTTGGCTGCACCACATCTGTGTTTAAAACTTTCTTTGCCTCTGTCTTCAACACAGACCATGGACCAAGGGGACCTTAGTGCCCTGAACTGAAGAAGCATGACAGCGAGAATGACCAGCTCCCAGTCGACCCTGAAATTGTGTGGGATCTGCTGCTCAAGCTGGATCCCAACAAATCTATGGGGCCTGATGGGATTCATCCCAGAATCCTCAAAGAGCTGGCAGATATAATTGAAAAATCTCTCTGGATGGTTTTTGAGTGGTCTTGGGAGTCCGGAGAGGTCCCAGCTGACTGGAAGATACCAAACATTGTCCCAGTTTTCAAGAAGGGCAAGAAGGAGAATCCTGAAAACTACAAGCCTGTCAGTCTCACTTCAGTGCCTGGTAAAGCTATGGAGATTATTCTCAGAAGTACTGAAAAACACCTGAAAGACAATGCAGTCATTGGTCACAGCCAGCATGACTTCAGGAGAGGAAAGTCCTGCTTATCAAACATGATTTCCTTTTATGACAGTGTAACCCACCCAGCTGTTCAAGGGAAGCCAGTTAATATAATCTTTTGGGATTTCAGTATAGCTTTTAGAATTCTCACAGGATCCTTCTGGACAAACGCCCAGGATAAACACATCATGCAGAGTGTGTGCAGTTGGCTCACGGGTCAAGCACAGAGGGTAATAGTGAATGGGGTAACATCAGACGGGTGGCCTGTCACTAGTGGGGTTCCACAGGTCTCCATCTTAGGTCTTGTGCTCTTCAACATCTTCATAAATGACTTGGACAAAGGACTGGAAGGGGATACTGAGCAATTTGAAGATGACACAAAACTGGATGGAGCTGTGGACTCCCTTGAAGGCAGGGAGGCCCTGCAGAGAGATCTCAGCAAATTAGAGAACTGGGCAATCACCAACCACGTGAAGTTCAACAAGGAGAAGTGGCAGATCCTGCATGTGGGATGAGGCAACTCTGGCTGTTCTTACAGACTGGGGAATGAGAGGCTGGAAAGCAGTGCTGCAGAAAGGGACCTGAGGCTCTTGGCTGAAGGCAAGTTGAATATGAGTCAGCAGTGCCCTGGCAGCCAGGAGGGCCATCCATGTCCTGGGGGCATCTGGCAAAGCATCACCAGCTGGTTGAGTGAGATGATTGTCCTGCTCTGTTCTGCACTGGTGCAGCCTCACCTTTTTTTGGCGGTTTTGGGCACCACAATATAAGAAATTAAGCTATTAGAGAGTGTCCAAAAGAGGGCAATGAAGATGGTGAAGGGCCTTGAGAGGAAGCCATATGAGGAGCAGCTGAGGTCACTTGGTCTGTTCAGCCTGGAGAAGAGGAGACTGAAGGGAAACCTCATTGCAGTTACAACTTCCTCATGAGAGGAAGAGGTGGGACAGGCACTGATCTCTTCTCTGTGGTGACCAGTGTCAAGATTTGAGGGAATGGCCTGAGGTTGTGTCAGAAGAGGTTTAGGTTGGGTATTAGAAAAAGGTTCTTTCTCCAAGGGTGGTTGACATTGGAACAAGCTCCCCAGGGAAGTGGTCACTGCACCAAGCCTGACAGAGTTCAAGGAGCATTTGGACAACACTCTCAGGCACATGGTGTGACTCTTGAGGAGGGTCCTGTGCAGGGCTAAGGGTTGGACTCGATGATCCTTGTGGGTCCCTTCCAACCCAGCATATTCTGTGATTCTGTGATTTTAACGTTTCTTGCATGACACAGCAGAGTTTTCTTCACCAAACAGGATGCAGAGTAGACGCGAAATGATGCATTGTACATCTGAGAAACATGTAGATGTGTGTTAGGGACATGGTTTAGTGGTGGACCTGGCAGTACTGGTTTAATGATTGGATTTCGTGATCTTGGAGGTCTTTTCCAACCTTAATAATTCTATAGTTCTATGATTCTATATTTTTGCTTTCCCTTTTTCAAATTTCAAAAATATGTAGCCACACTTATGCAGTAGACAGCCTTTACTGCTGATACCTCCTCACAATATCTCTTCATGCCAAAGTAAGACTTGTATTCATCTCTTCCTGTAGCAACCCATTGATGAAGAGCTGAAACTTTTAGCAGTTTTAGTCAGCTAAGACCAATTTTTATGAAGTTACTTAAGAAATGGAAAGTGAAATTGCACAGCATTAGGAGATGTTGAGATTGGTAAAATAATATGGAAAGAAAATAATAAGCTTCAGGAAAACTTTTTTGTTTGTTTGTTTTTGTTTGGTGGAGGGTTTTTTGTTTGGTTGGATTTTTTGTTTGTTTTTTGGTTTTTTTTCTCCCAAGAATTGCAAAGTTTTTAGAATATTTTGACCACACTCACAGTCACCCTTCTGTGAAAAAGAAAAGGATTCCCTTTTTTCAGAACAGTCTCTGGGAAACTATGAGAAATCATAAATTCTGTCACCTCTACCATGCTGAAATTTCTGTGGCAACCACAGGCGGAGGCAGAGGTGAAAAATACTGGGTTGGAATGGAAAGGAATGAGTGGCTGCTCTTGGGGTATGAGAAAATTACACAGGTGTCAAAGTGTCCTCTACTGCCAACCCAAACAAAGGGTGGCCTGTATTAAATATTCCTTGGAGTGAGAAGGATGTATTTTCCAACTACAATGAGATTTCTTTCCAAAAAATTTAGTTTAGCAATCAAGATTACATTTTCAAACTCAAAAATTAACAAGTCCAGGGGTTTCTGGACTCATATGCTTTGACAAATGAGGTCGATTTTAATGGCATTAGCTCTGAGTGGACAAATGGGACTAATTTGCAGGATAGTGGATTCCAGATATAAAAGAATTGTTGGTGATAAAGATTTATGGATACTGTGTTCACACTGATGAAATGCTTGGTTGTTGCTACTTAGAACTTCATACTAGTTTCCTTTGGATTTTTTATTCTTCTGTTTTCATCCTGTGGCCTATTCGAGGGCAGGAAAAGAAGAAGACAGCAAAAGGATTTAGAGGATGTAAGTGGGGTCAGGCTCCACACACACTAAAGAAACAACAAATTGTTTGAGGTCACAGACATTGTTAAATTGCACTCAAAATGTCTAGTGCTTTCTTTCCCAGCTGATATCATAAAGTGGATGTTTTGTTGTTTGTTAAATATGGGGATAAAGCTGAGCTGGTGTGGTGAGGACCACTGCTTGCCAATGCAGCCTGCCTGGGCATGGTGCCATCAGAAGATGCTTCAGACCTGAAGCTGCTGTGCTTTCCTCCCTAACAAGAGGCATGCAGAGGTGATTGGGAGGGGGTGACTGAGACCTGGAGGGCACTGGGAACATCCTGACTTTGCTCCCTCCTGCTGCCTCCAAGGAAAAGAGAAAAAGATGTGTAGATTTCTAAGGCAAGGCATAACTTCTGCTGCTGGACCCTTGGTGGTGGTTTCCAGGCTGTCCCAGGAGGGAAAAAGACGGAAAGGGAACAGCCTTTGTTGCTTCCTTGAGCCGTCCATGCCTCTGTGGGATTATGTGGGTTTTCCCTCTCCCGTGGAGCATCCCTCTGCAGGAGGAAAGCAGAGCAGCTCTCGGATAGCCTTGGGCAGTGTTGAGCTCCTCATAAATGCCACTAATTTCAGAGGCACTTTTGCATCAAAACGTTTTCAAGCTCTTGGGGTTTTTTATATACTGAAGTGACAGTACAGTGGGAAAGCTTTGGTGGCTCTCAGTTCCTCTACACACATTTCTCAGCAGCTGATGCCAGAGAATGGGCATCATTCAAGTTTCAAGTGGCACAGCAAGCCTGGTGGGAGCAAAATGGTTCTCTGGGCCATTCTGCCTCCAGAGCCTCTTGTCATGCACTGTTGGTTGGGATGCTGAGTAGTTTACATGGAATTTCTGTGGCAACTAAAATATTTCTACCTCTAAAGTGATCTTGTTTCTCTATAAATGACTAATATCAGTGACTAATAATCTTCAGGTTTCTTTTCTGACTGCTCTTTTAAAAAAATAAGTCTTGGGATTTGGTGTAAGGTAGCGATTGCAAATAGACGACATTTCTTTAAGCTTATCAAAATAGACAAAAACAATCTCAAGAAATGTCAGAAGAAGAATCGACTGGGCAAGTGAAGTTCTATTGCTCTGTTATATTTCCTTTACAATGCGGGTTTGCTGTTACACGTCATACCATAAAGAGCAGATAGCTCATGTGCCCTTTTGAAGACTAATTCTCTCCTGTAACTTTGTATTACATGCCTTGTGTTCAGCTTTAAAAAAAAAAAAAAAAATGATCTGAATCATGTTCTGCCTCCTGCACTTCTTGCTTTTCTTCTCACTTATTTTTGCCCTTAGGGATTCTTGACATAGCTTTTTTGGGGGGAGTGTTACATAAAAGGCTTCAACAACTGTAGCAGTTGTTTAAACGTTAACTGCAGCTAAAATGAATGTAACATCATCACACTGCACTAATAGGAGGTGATTTCCCTGCTTCAGAAACCAGAAGATCTGTATGTAACATCTGGTGAATTAAAGTCCAGGAGCAAGGAAGCTGGCAAATAAGACAGAAAGAGCCAGTGCCTTTTTCTTTTTAACTGTGAGTACCTTCTACCACCACATCTGCTCCATGGCTCCAACATTTGATGAGCTGATTTGATGAATCTGTACTGTTAGGCTTATTTACATATTTTGAGGTTACATATCCAAGGTGTAGAGCTGGATTCATCTTATACCTGGAGCGTCAGAAGTAAGCATGCAGCTGACTAATTTCCCCAGTATTTTAAAATTGGGCATCTCTGGAGAGTTGAGTGGGACATACCGTCATCTTTTTTAAATAGGCTAAGGTCAGTTTTGCAACATGTGGGTCCAAAATCATGTCTTTATTGAAAATTCAGGCAATTCAGGAAGTCTTGCCAAGGAAATGGACCTTCAAGTCCAAAAGGAACCGGGCAGAGAAAACATTTCTTCCCTGTGCCTAGCAAAAAATTTGAAGACAGTTTAGAAAAACATCTTTCAATCACATTGCAAAGGCATTTTGTACCAATGAAGATGAGGGTGGTTGCTCAGTGACATTGTCAGATGCCAACCAGTAATGCATTTCCGTCAAGAATCGGAGTTGGCAAGGCAACACTTTCCAGCTTCTGCTAAGTGGAAGCTCATTTTACTAAGCTGGCCATTAAATGTTGAAGAAATCTTAATCTCCCCCAAAATCCCATTCCTCAGGGGTTAAGTTGCTTTTCAAAATGGCATTTGGGACCCTAAGTCATTTTTCAGAATGCCTTTTTGAAAAATGTCATTGTAGATCCTCTTAGATGCTGCTTGTGACCACAATATGTTGGGGAAGGGTTGCGATATCCAAGTAAATTTGATTATCAATTTATTGAGCATGTTCTTAGGCAGATCAAGTGCAAAGAGTAATTTTATTTAGCTTGAAGATCTGGTAAGCATAAAGAGAAAAAGGGCTCTGTAGTTGGACAGGTCTTATCTCAGTATCTGTATTTACATGTTCAAAGAACACTGACGCAATTGAGCTGCCAAAAGAACTGCTTTCCATCAGCCTGGGAACAGAAACAAATTAGTCTTTAATAGTGTTGTGTGAAAACTATGGCAAATGTTATGTAAAACTGTGCAAACAGAATGTTTGTGTTCTAGTTCCAGGTCATTTAGTGGGCAAAAAGAGAGACATTTTGTGTGAAATAGCCATGAAGTGGTTTGCTATTATATAAGGATAGGAACTGCTAGATCAAACTAATGGTGAGATGCTGAGAACCAGATGCTTCAAAGCAAAATGCAAGACATCCCAGTGTGGATAATTATGAAATAGTCTGACCATAGGGGAAATTTCTGCATAAATGACTTTAGTCCTAAAAAGCTACATATTTGTATTGCTTCTGAAAAGGTTTTAGACTGATTTCCCACAGACACAGGGTTTATGCAACCAGTGTGCTGCCCAACTGTGCAAATCTCTGATTCCCTCTCTGTCTGTCTACTCTCTTGTCTCCAGGAACCTCTGAATACATCCAATTTCTGCCACATGGAGCAGAGGAGAGGAGGTCTCACAAATAGTTAATTTCCTACAGGTCTCATGAATATAAGCTGCTTCCCAGTGAGGAGAGATAGGTAATCATGCCAGCTCAAGATGAGCTTACACCTCACTAAAACCCACTAGAAACCACGTGAGAGAGCATCTTATACATGTGCCAACTATGGGAAAAGCTTCGACCGTTACTCTCCATCCCCATGAGATGCAGATCTTAGGTAACCACTGACACTACTGGTGCTATTTCTTTCTCCTATTGATTATAACTTTGGATATCCTCAGGATCTAATAGAAATGCTTGATTCTTTGTAACTGAACATGTTTTTAGCTTTAACAACCTCCAGGGGCAACAAATGCCAGTTGAATAAAGTGCAGATAGGACATTTCCTTTTGGTACTAGAAATCTACAGATTTCATTTTAGCTCTTCCCATAAAGCAGCTGGCCTTAATTAGTGCATGATGCTGTTTATGGGGCAGCAGGCTAATTTTTAAATTAATTAGAAGTAAGTTGAAGGCAGTCTCTTGCCTCTTGGGAATGCTAGAATTAATTGTTTCAAGGTGTTGAAACCTTGTCTCTGCCACACTGGGCTGTTTGGCTCTTCTTTGGAGCCAAAACCATGCTGGAAGATTTATATTATCCTTCTTCTCAGACCAGGACAGGGCCACTCCATGGCATCTGTCTTTTTCACACTGGGCAGTTGTGGAGTTCTCAGGACGAAGATAGTGTTTTCAAAGCTTGGCCGTCTTCTCATGGACCTGGGCCACAGTGAGCTGTCCCATGCCCATCCGTTCCCCTTGCTCTGTCAAATGCCACATCTTGTACTGCTTCTTCATCACCTTAACAGCCACATGAATTAAATGAAGCCTCCTAGGAGATCCATGATCCTTGCCATAGTGCTCACATTGGCCCAGATGGTGTTTAGATATTGAACAAGAGTTATCGTAGGAAGTTCTAAGGTGGAAAGGTGGGTCCTTTGTACTAGAAGAAGATATGTGTATGTGTTTCCCACAAAATTCAGTGCTGGTATAACATTGCTCATGGGGAAATTTATTCATAGATATTTTGGCAACTTCTCAAGGTAGTCTCATTTCAATTGCAATTGCACAACTCTCTTTTTCCTTTCCATTAATGTTTGTGCAAGGACCATATTGTTCCTAGGAGCAGCATTTCAAAGACACTTTGACACACCCACATGTGGGTTGCTTGCTCCTAAAATAAAGTAAGCAAAATATGATCAATCTATATTTCTTTTGGAAGCCCAAATATTTTATAAAATGAATCAACTTGTCAAGGACAGTCAGGACTAGCAAGTAATATGTCATATCTGAGATGGTGGATTATACAGTTCAGCTGCTTGACTGCAAACCTCAAATATACAGGAAAACATAGCGCTGGAGTCTGTTTAGGCAAGATGTTAATGGAATAAGCTCAGAAATTCACACCGTATATACATTTGTCCCCACAAGGAGCAGAGCCATTTGTTCATTCCATTTTCTTGGAGATGTGGCTTTGATTCACATGGAAGAAACAGTTGAAAATACCTGGTGGACTGAGAGAAGAGAAGCAGGTCTGAAGGGACACAGACCCTTGGTAAGTCCAAAGGACTGATGGTAGTTCTTATCAGTTATTTTCTGGAACAAGGCTCTGAAGAATTTTCCTTGGTCTTTTGGTGAAGCAGCTGAGCATTATGTGTTTTTGACAGAACAACCTGTTTGATGCAACATTGTGCTTCTCTGAGAAGCCACATCAGCATGTTATTTTCTAAACCTTTTCTTGACCCTTATACATTTATGTCCATGCATGCAATATACTTTATGTTCCATTCTTCTCTTGCATGTCTACCATACATCCTTGTTTCTACTCTCCAACATAATCTACTGTAGAGGTGTGTTTTTTGGCTTTTAAGAGCAGTGTTAACAAGGATCAGATGCTGCCATCACTTATGAAAGAGCTAGGTTTCCTTTAGCAGTTGTAGTATGCACTGGTAAAAAAAAAAAAAAAAAAAAAAAATCCATCACTGTGGACATTACAGTGAAGTTCTTGTATTTAGCAGGTGAAAAGCCAATACTCGACCTGTAGTGAGATTTGCTCATGGAAAACCCCTGGAAGCTGTATTTAGCAGCAAGGCATTAGTCACCCTTGGAAGGCTGCTAGCACTTCTGGCTCACACTGTGCCGTGCTGTGCCACGTGCAAGGATTGCTTTGGATGCTGCACAGTGTTAACAGCCACTCCCACTTTGCCACAGGTGTTGAGTTTAAGTGCACAGTTCTTGCTTATTTTAGGAAAACATGAGCTCACATTCCAGACAGCTTTCTTTCCAGCCAGAAGATGTGGGTTATGGTCTTTCCCTGTTCTGGGAGACCAAGGTAAGAAATACCCTACATATATGAGGAGCATGTGGGGGGATTTCTGTCGAACCAGTATGGGGATGTGGGGTGGCAAAGAGACAATGCAAGGGCAATGAGAGAGGGATGTTTTCCGTGTCAGATAGAGATCAGGCAAAAAGGAGACAGCAGAACAGTGAGGTCATGGAGACAGGTCTGAGGAGTGGAATCTATTAGATCATCAAAAGTGGTGGATTAAGTCATGCTACACTAAGGCTAAGGCAACTCCTAAAAGAACTTAAAAGGGAAAATACAGGTGATGAAGGAAGAAGTCAGTTTAATAGACTGGAAAGCTGGCTCGCTTGCAGGGATGCCGCCTCAGAGCAGTGACTCTCCTTGGGAAGACGAAAAGCAGCTGCTGCCTGATGGACAGTTATTCATTCTCTCCAGTCTCCAGCACAGCTGGGCCAACCAGGGAGGGGACTTCTGCTCATTGCCCCAAGGGGAGTGCCAAATTTGTCTGGCTAGTGGAGGAGAGAGGAAAGCCCCAATAAGAATGGCACTGCGTTGGCCGTGCAGGCATTGGGATGTGCTTCGGCATGAATTAGCAGAGGCTTCTCCAGGACCAGCCAGCCCTTTCCTTCCTTTGCAGCTGAGACAGAGATTTGCAGAGAATAGAGGCTGCTAATACAGTGTCATTGCTTTATGAGGAAATGTCTTGAAATAATACATATTTACAGCTTTCATTGATGTCTCTATCTTATGACAGCCTAAGAATGTGTGGACCTTGAATTGGATAAACAGATCTGGGAACACTTTTTCTGATGGAGAATATTGAGCAAATATGAAAGTGTTAGAAATGATACAGCATTTCATTTAGACATTCATTTAGCTTGCGTTGGAACACTGTGCTGTTTTGTTTGGAGAATTTTCAGGGCCAGTGTGCCCTTCATTCAAAATACCTAGAAAGTAACATATGAAAAATGTAACAAAAAGACAGTTTGAACAGAGGGTCTTGTCTGATGCAAGGCTGTTAGGAGAGGAAAACTGGTTGTCTCAGCTGCCGAATTATTTCTTCAGGTTTTCTGCTAAGGCTGTCCTAAGCAATAGTACAATGGGGTATTAAATATTGACAGGGGATCCTCTTGGTGCAGGGAAACCCCTGGGTGGCCTCAAGATGAGCAGGTTACTTAAGAGAAGCTACAGTTGTGTTTTGACCAGGCATGACTCTCTGTACAGGGCCAAAAGCATGTGGGAAGGCACAATGCAGCTGAGAAACTCTCTCTGTTTCCACTTTGTGGCTTGTCCAATAACCTTTCCAAGGAACCTTATAAACCTCTAAGTAGTGGGGGTTTTAAAACACTGCTGTTATGGTAATAGTTTAGTGCTGCTTCCTTTGTTATGTGTTAATGGTGCCCTTCTCTCAGGTCTACTAATAAAAGAAACTTAAACTTCAATGTGAAAGTCCTTGTAAAGTTACAAATCAAACACATTTGTGCTGTTTTTTCCTGATATAAAAGACACAGTGGCTGCTGCATCGGAGGTAAGTGTCAGACCTTAACCAGGGAGCTTGACAGGTCAGCTGCAAGGCCTATAGCTCTTCTACCTACCGGGCAGAGCTGTAAAAGAGTATTTTACATAATGAAAGGTCTCTTAAAAGAGAGAGGAAGGGATGGGGAAGCTTCAGACAAATTAGCAGTAGAGAATATGACATATGGATAGAATGATTCATAATCTGTATCACACTTTGATCATCTCTTTAATATAACTTTAGAATTAACCTATGGAATATATTAATACAGAATTTATTTCCCTGCAAGTGAATTCTCCAGGCTTGTTCACAGATCTATGGAAAACTCTCCTTTTGATTACAGTCTTTAATTCTATATATTGCCATTAAAAAAAATAGGAAAAGACAGATGTGCCTGATTTTCCTGTGCTGTCAAGGGTGTCACTTACATACTGTGCAGATAGCCCAGTCCTCAAAGCACTAGACTACTGTTATCTTTGTAAGAAGGTGATGAGTGCATGTAGATTGGTAGAGTCTGGGCATTTTTGAAGAAACTATGGTTTAGATGGCATCATCTTGAGAAGCCTCCCAGCTTTATATTTCCTATGGTTTCTGTGAGCAATTGCTTATTGAGGAAATAAATGAAGGAAAAATCCATAGGTGAATAGGAAGAGTGGGCTGATTTCTGAAGACAAGTACAGTGGAAAAGACAGGAAGGCTGAATTTAGACATATCTAGAAAATATAAAAATGATGCCAACTATTCCTTTACTATTGCCGAGACAGTGTGCTCTTATAAATAGAAAGAGTGATGGTCTCTGTAAGTCTTTAAGAGGTGGTAGTTTGTCTCACCTAATCTCGTTTTTATGTGCTTTTGTGCAAAAGCGAGGACTGTCCCATGTAAGCACTGTAAAGGTCAACTCTGGACCATGAAATGAGCTGCTGGAGGCAGAATCCCATTCCCACATATGTTGTGCCTTTCTTAGGGTGCCATAAGGAAGTCAAAAGCTTTCAAAGATGAGACAGAAAGTTAAAAAAAAAGAAATATTTTATTTTTGTAGTTGGAAAAAGGCAGAGAAAGTAAGAGTGAGATCTTGATTGAATCTTCATTTCTGTTGCCAGTGGTCCCAGGATGAAGGCAGGATCTTACATATACCCATCTGGTTTCTACCACAGGATACAGCAGAGCTGACAGGTTTCCACCGGGAGGGTTAGATTCTGTTAAAGCAGCATTTTCTCATGGAAAATATTTTTTGTTGGAACATTTTTGGCTAACTTTCGGCATGAACATGAAAGGCTCTGTCAGCGGTGCTACAGTTACTTCATCCATTAAGAGCCCAGAGGCTCTGTAGGGGCAGGAGGGGGCTAAAGGCACAGCCTCTACTTCTCTGTGGTGATGCTGAACATGGGCTGCCCTGTGTGCAGCTCTGGCCAGCCCCAAAATCCTTCAGTGGTGAAAGCCTTGGGGGCTGGCAAGCAGTGTGGTGCTTGACTGAGTGGTGATGGCTGCATCTGCCCACGCAGGGCTTGCTCCCCATGGGTGAACCAGCCTGTATTACGACTTTCAGCCTTGTTTTAATCCGATTGATGGAGTGGCCAGAGATGCTGATGGGATTAAAGCTCAGCAGAATGACGAAGCACTTGGGATTTGCCTTTATGCAGATTCCTGTAGCACACCAAAGGGGAATTGCTGCTTCTGATTTACAAGCTGCAAGAACCTTGCATTGAGGTGGAATTTTTTCCTTCAAGATGTGAGTCAAGCTCAAACACATCTCACAGTCTGTAGCCAGAGCTTGGCCTGGCATTTTTTTGACCACGCCCAATACCTTGTGCACAGTCTCATGCACTGGGACATCACTGCAGCAGATCCAGAGACACAGTGGAGCCGGCAGGTGTTGGACTCGGCTTCCCAAGAGGTGACCTGCCAGGCGCCAGCACTCTGGGCACCTCTTTTCTCTCCACTGATCGGATGATAACTGACATAATTGCTCCTGGGGCTGGAGAGCTCAGAAGAGATTGTGAGCTGGGGTCCGTAACAAGGGTAAATCAGCCAGTGCTCAATGGCAGCAGCAGAGGAAGGTGGATTTGTACCATCTATGAATTTCATTCACTGCAATTAAAGAGACTCTTTTTTATTTTCCCCACTTGAAAAAACGAAAATTAAAGTAAACAATTTTTACAGTTCCTGATTGCTTTGTTTATAGGCATGGTGTCTCTAAGTGCTCCAGCCTGAAGTAGTGGTGCTGCTAATAGAATAAATTTCAAGTACGTTGCAGCAGTCATCCCAATGGCTGTCACAGAAACAAAGCACTCCAATTTTAAGCCCTGAAAGAGCAGCTTGACACCTTGTGACCTGCCTGGTAATGTTCCTAATCCACCGCTTTATAAATACACGTTCCCCAGAGGGGCGGTGGGGTGGCGGGGGAGGATAGCGAGTGCAGCAGGGAGGATCTCTCAGCCTTGTGCTGTGTTTGCGGGATGCTGATGAAGGTGGTCACAGGCTAAGTGGATTAAATCCTGGGAACATCGGTTCAAAAATAGGAGCTGCGGCCTGACATAAAGATCTTGGGAAGCCAGAGGATTTACTGGTGTCTAGTGCCAGGCCGCCAGAGGAAGCGAGGGAGGGTCCAGTCCCACCGGCATTTCCTTTGTTGGCAGTGGATATGGCCTGGAGATGCCCGGGGGATCCTCGGAGTATGTCTCTGCCTGGCTCCAAGCCTGAAGTTCACATGCATCCCTGCAAGCTGCATCTGGTGAAGCAAAACCAAAGCAGGGTCATCCAGGGATGGCTGCAGGGGTAGGGTGCTCCCCACCTCTGCCTCTTCCTGCCCTCACTAAAGCCCACCATGTACCTGGGCTTTTTTGGACATGGGAATGCCTGACACCAAACCCTCTTCCAGAAGGATACCAACACCTGGAGTTAAAAATAAGATGGAGACACATTAATTAAAAAAATTAAAAGCTAATAAAATAGCCATTAAAATAAGGAGGAGTTAAAAATAGGATTTAAAAATACAAATAAAGTAATAATAACTAGCCTTCCCTCCTTGTGCCTCTCTGAAGCTTTTTCTCCTTCTTTTCCTCATGCAGAGACAGTGTCTGGTTTTATCCTCTGTCTTGCGCACTGAAAGAGCATCTCCAGGCTTTGGTAATCACAGCAATACTCAAGCTAATGACAGTTCTTGCTCCTTTGTAATAGCTGACATTTTTGACTGTTCCTTTTGCACTTTGCCCCGTTTATTTTCTTCACATAGAATGGTGTTAAGCCTGTCTTTTAAAAATAGTTGCTCTTGTAATCTAAAGTTGATTGACTGTTTGCTAACTTAAAATCAGATGAATGGCCTTTTGACCAAGTACTAAAAAATGATTAAATGATTACTTTTAATCATGCTAATGATTTCAAGTTTGAAGCTAGTAAGTAGAGAAGGCACAAATTAAGGCACGATGTGAGGGGTAGTGACTTTTCCTAGCTCAATGATAATATGGTAATAAGCATATCTTGCTTTATATTTTTTTTCCTACATTTAAGTACACAAAAGAAGCCCTGTTGGGTTTCACACACACATGTTCTGAGCTAAAAAGTGGCAACTATGATCCCACATCTGTCTTTCAGCTCCTGGAAAAGGTTAACTTTTTGTTTTTGTCTTAGTACTGCAGGAGTTAACAGCTTAGGGGATGGAAGCATGTCTGAAAGTCTCCAGGAAGATAATACTTGGGAAGACAGGTTTAAGCTAAATAAGAAAGCAGATTTCATCAGCCTTCTTGGAAACAACCTGACCAGAGATTGTGATCTGTTTCTAAATTTGGCCTTTGCATTTTCCACGTACAGGAAGTGATGAAAATGGCAGCAGTAATCCCTGGTGAATTTGGACACGCACATCAGGGGCTGAATGCCTTTGTTTGTTATAGGGCTGCAGAAAGTTGGGTGTTGTAAACATGACTCATGACAAGTTTAATTAAGACAAAAAACATGGGAAATGTAGCAGAAGGTCACGCATCTTTCTTTGCTGTTGTGGTAGCTGAAGATTTTTCTGAGAGGTTTGAATGTGCTGCACCAGCACAAATATAAATACAAGTTTTATACTGATTTTCTCTTTTACCCTAGTTTTTTTGGATGGTGCTAATATAGTCTGAATAGAAAAAACCTGACCTAATGCATAAGCACATTAACTTGTGGCAAGCCAAACTGCAGCTGATGAAACATAAAAGACACGGTGAACATATGATAAAACTCCTACAGTCAATTTGGTCCTGCCCGAACAATGACAAATTTACTCCTGGATGAATCAGACTAAATGTATCAGACCCTCAAATACACACTTGCCAATGCAGAACCTGCTTGTTTCTCAGACTTTCAAATGCACATTTGGTGTTCAAATGAGCACACTCACTGACTGAGCAAGAACTTGTTCTGGACTTACCACCTGAGCTTTGCCTCTCAAAGACGTTGTGTGGAGCCTCAGATTTTGGTTCAGACAAGTTTCTTCCTAAAGGAGCTTATATGGTGAACAAAACAGTCCTTATCAGTTGAGAGCCATAAGGCACAGTGTTCTTGAGAAGACGGTGGTGATAATAACACCTTTGCAGAGTAGACAACAAAGTCAGGTGACAGACATTGACATAAGGTTTTGTTCTCGGTGGGCACTTCTGAGAACTTCCTGCATATTTGGAAATCTCAGCGATGCCCAGTCGCTTAATGTCTTACAAATAACATAGCATCTGTTGGGATGAACACCCTCTGCTTTAACACTGGCCACTTGAAAGCTAAGCATCCCGTTAAGTTAGAGCTGGACTCTTCCTATTAGTAAGGTGAGAAAAAGAGGTAGGTAGGAGTAACTGAAGAGAATTGATCCCATATCTGCAGTAGATGACACACCTCCATAGGTGCCTACTTCTTACCAGTGAAGTCAGACAGGGAGCCCTGGTTATTAGTTGAGACTTCCGACCAAACTAACTTCATTAAATTAGATGAATCCCAGCCTCAGAGACAGGAGCACTTGTGCCAAAACACTCCTTCACATGCAGAACTTGTAAAAGCATGCTTCTTCAAGACCTTAGACAAGTTTATAACAAATTGAAAAAATCTATTATCAAATAAAATCGTCTTGAGGGTTTAGAAGTCCAAGAAGACCAGATTCATACTGGTGTGGACAAAACCCCCTAGTATGTGAAATAGGTTAGCTGGGAATAAGCTTTTAGAAATGTAAGATTTTTGGGTTAAAGCAACCTCTAGTTTTTCCCTAGAACTTGAACTCTTAAATCCTCCAGAAGCATTTGAAAACTCTCTAACCAAATTAAAAAAGTATTAAATTTATGAAACTGGGAAAATGAAATTTGGATTCTGAAGAAAGGTTAAGTCACAAGACTTGCAGAGTCTATCCCAGAATTCAGAAGTATTTTAAAATGCATCTAGACAAAAATTTCCAAATAATTACACAAATAGCGCCAATATGTCTTTGAAAATCTATGCCTCAGCTTCTACCCTTTCTCGTTCTCTTTAATATAAAGCAGCAAAAACCCAAGTAATTTCAGGTTGTCTGCTGGCTTCTGTGATTAAAGCATCCCATTCACATAAAGCAAACATTTATGTTTGAGTGAAGATTTTGCATAGTTTACTGTCTAAAATGTATATTTTGGATCATTCTGTTTATGTATATGGATGGATTTATCAGAGGTTTCTCAGTTGAATCACTGCATTATTTTACTTTATTTTAATTTATTTTTTTTCCTTAGTAATAACTGTGAAACTAGATCAGTCTGATTTCCATTTTGCATTCATATTAAGTGTGTTTGCAGACCAGAAATGCATGTACATGAACGGTGTGAATTTCTGGAGAAACTAATGATGGGCAATTTTACCACCAGATTTTTCAAAAGCCTGTATACTCTGTTTTTCAGTGAAGAGTATGGAAAGGCCAATTATTTACAGGGACAGAAAAACGCGGAAGATGAAGCCACACTCCACTGTGCAAAACTCCTATAAATGCATAAAGACTCCAAAAATCAGTGATGGGGAAAGACCCTTCCTCTGGGAGTGTCACATTCAGTCACGCTGCTCGCAGCCATTGCAAAATGAGAGTAGGTTGCAGAAATACCCTCCAGTCGTTCCTATTGCAAGCTGTTGCATTGGGAACGCTGCAGCAGGGTTAAACTATGCTCTGGAAAGGATTAACCAAGGCATGGCTGCAGCCCTGTGCAGGCTCCTTGGCTGAATCTGTGGCAGCGGGTATTTCCTGGCCTCTGTGCACCATGGCTGTATAGCAGCAGGGACTCTTGCCAGCCAGGATTTGCACCGCGGGTGTGTGCTTGTCAGCAGGAACATTTCGGCAGTAATGCAAACTTGTGGACCTGGGTGGTTTTGCCAAAGTCCCGGGTTTCTGTCTGGCTTGGGGTGTGCAGCAGCAAGCCCTGCATCCTGCACGGTCCTGTCCAAGCAGCCTGGCTGCAGCGAGTGAACCGATTAGCACGGACTAGTTAGTCTAATCAACTTGAATGCCCTATGCATTCCTCTCAAAGCTCCTTCAAAACCCAGAGCTAAAGGGCAGATGAGCACTGTAATGAAGGGGGAAGTATCATGTTTTACTACCAGATTTGAGAAAAATCCTACTCATAGCCCTTCTGGGACCATAATGGCTTCTGAAGTATATTTTGTCTTGAGAGCTAAACCAAGGATGCAAGTCAGAATGACACGACTGCATTTGCAAGAGGCAGAAGGGAGAAATCTGTATAAACAAAACAAAAAAAAATAAAAAAGAAGTGCAAATATCAAGGCAAGAATGCTGAAGTAGGATTTGGTTTCACTCCTCAATTTTTATTTTTCAAAGTGATTACGTGTTGGTTTTGTTTGTTTCTTTGTGTGTTTTGGTTTTTGTTTTTTTCAATAAGATAGGGCTTTTAAGGATTAGAAAGAATTTTCGAAGATCAAAATAAGCAGTTCTCAGATCAAAATGGTGACACCAGTAAGTGACCAGTAAGTCTGGTCAGATTGATGTGCTTTCCTGTGCATTTCATTTAAGTGGAATGGTAATAACTAATGAAGAAAGGACTGTGAGGCTCCTACTCAGTCAGCTGAGACAAAACTCTCCTTTTAGAATAGGAAATTTTACCTGAGTAAGAGCTCAGCATAGACTATAAAATCTGATCATGAAATCCTCAGCTAATCTGGTAAGAAACCAAAATCTTTCAGACAGACAAGTAAAATAGGATTTCCAACCTCCACAGTTATTCATGTCCTATTAATGAGCTCTGGCACCTGTGGCAGAATTGTTGAAGGAATATTGATCTCCTGCAAAATTTGGTGTGTAATAGTGATTAGTAGACACAGGGAGAATATCGAATCCTCCTCTCTTGCTATTTCCCAGGAGGATGATCAGTTGGGGAATACTGGAAATGCAGATGGCATTTCTATTTCTCATTTTCATCCATCATGTGGTTATTTGGTGGTCCATCTGATCAGTGTGACTGGTTTTATTTTTTTTCTTCCTTTTCAGAAATAATATTATTGAATGTTGATATTTGACGCAGTCATATTATAAAGCAAAGGTTTAATGAAGGGAACTAGTTATAAACAGGCCCTAGCTCCTGAGTAGAATGAAAACAATTTCTCTTTTTGTGGTTTTAAATATAGCCAGTGCTGTTAAATGTATTTGTATTTCAATGCATATTTTCCTGCTCTTTCAAATGTCAGTGCCTCCTCTACTGGGAGTGCTACAACCTGTGTCTGCAGGCAGGACTGTGAAGCAGTTTTCCAAGAACAGTCATTAACACACCTGTACCACCTTCCCCAACAGGAATTAGATGTGATGTTACCAGCTGAGAGCAGGTCATAGCAGGGAGCCTTGCCATAGCAGGGAGCAAGCCACAGGGTATCATTTCAGATCCAGCATTTCTACCTGACCCATCAGGGTCAGACCCTCCCAGGAGACTCCCTCGGGGTGATCTCCCAAACATCTCAGAAGAAAAACAAATTGTATTGTCCTCAGGGAAAACCACTGCTGCCTTTTCCCAAGGATTGCTTGTGCCATTACAATCTTGAACTGGGAACTGGAGTTAGTGAGCTTGTATTGGATGCCTGACCTCTTCACCAGCTTTGGAAAAGCTACCCAAATTTAGCCAAGTGATAAATGTCTATTAAAAAAATCCATTCCTACGTGATCCATGGAGACTTCTCACTCCAGAGCAGAGTTTGAGAAGTAATGAAGCACGAGACCATATGCTGGAGAAGAAAACAAGATACTGAATAGCTGTTCATTAATCATGTGCTGGGAACAGAGTGAGAGAAGTACAGAGTGAGAGAAATACAACGGTAAAAAGTAGTTCTTATAATTAAAGGCTGTTTCAGGATGCATATGTACAGAGGGAGGTGGGGGAGTGAAGTAATATTACACAAGCAACCTTAATTTATACATGCCTTACTTCTGGAGTGCTTAACTTGGTAATTCTGCTGCTGTTTTATGGGTACAAGAGTTTTTGTGGGTTTTTTTCTGTTGTATAGAGCAGTTTGCTGCCTTTCAGTTTCTTGTACTTCCCTGGCTTTAAAAGAAGTGGAATATTTGTGACTGCCTTGTTCTGCAATGATGTGATTGCAGAGCTCTTTTCAGCTCAGTGGAAGAAATGAAAGGTTGAGCTCACTGTGAGCAGTTGCTAAGAAAGAAAGAAACCCTATTTTAAGCTGTTCCACAGAAGCACATTCTGCCTTGATTGGTTATTGATTCCAGTTTCATTATGGAGAAAGCACATTTTTAGCCACAAACATGTGCAGCCACATGTTGAGCTGCAAGTGTGAAAACTGCATCAACTGTGAGGCTCTGCTGTGGGCTGCACTGAGCCCAAGCATCCAGAAAGCTGAGGACCCATATTTCCTGCTCTAACAAATGGCACCAGTCTCTTGAGAAAAATTTTCTTGGCTCCTTCAGCTATATTGAGCTTTGGACTGAATTCAGTTAGGAGTCAGTTGTGACTTGGATCTTGCAGGCTGTCCCTAGACTGGTAAACGAAACAAAGCCTCAGACTGTTTTGGGCATTGGAGCGTGACTGTCTATTCTGCAAAACTGTTGGACTGGTCCAGGGAATGGTGGAGTCTGCATGAATTATTGCCCACCCAAAGAGATGAGGGTGCAAGCATTTAAGAGGGTGCTACAGGCTCTTCCGTTCGGCGTGGCTTTGGTGTCAGACAACGTGGGTGGGCATGTGCAGTGTAGTAGGAAGCCATAGGTACACTTGAATATATATGTAAATATATAAACATAGGCAGCCATACTTGCCAGAAATATACAGCTAGGTAATGCCTTACAAATCTGTGTGAATTTTGGTAGGCACAAGAAGAAGCAAACTTGTACATCCTACCTCAGAGAGCATGGAAAGAAGAGATGTTGGGGCTGCATAGTTTTTGGGTCTGCTTTTACCCCAGATAAGCCAAAATGGAGGTTTTATGGCAATTCTCCATTAGCCAAGGGCAGGGAGAATACGGGCAGAGAACAGGAACAAGCCTGCAGATACTGGGCTTTTGATATACCCTTTCTTCAGAGCTGTGCCAGTTTAGTCGTTAGTTCCGAATAAATAACAACAAAGTACCTCCCTGAATCAATGTTTGTAGGAACAGAGCCCAAGGTCAGGCACATTTAAAAGGAACATTTTTTTCCCCTGAAGAAAGGCAGAGTCTGAAAATGAACAAGGGAAAGGCTTGGAAACTGTTAGCTATTTCCTGAAGTCTTTTCTCATTCCTCCTCATGCAAGTCAACGTGTGCTTTGCCCAGATGGAAGTGGGTATTTCTTTTTTCAGAAGTACTGTAGATACCTTATTTTCCTTTTGTAGGAAGGTTCCTGACCTTGTAAACTTCCTCCATTTCTTGACCTGAAAGAACTAAAATGTAGTCACTTGTGTGGGCTGCAAAAGTCATCTGTTTCAAGAGGAGGGTTGAGACTTCCCACGACAATGAGAGAAGAGGGAAGAGTCCTCTCAGTACCTGTTGGCACTGAGATGCTATTGAGACAGATGTTTCTGAAATTCCTATGCTGACCTGTGGGTCTAAATGATTGTTCATCCAAATTCTGATAATCTATTTGTCATCAGCAGGACTCTGGCCAAAGTCTGCAGTGACAGTTGTCTGGCCAGCAGATCCAGGTTTTTCTTTTGAGGTTGGCAGAAAAAAGGACAGGTTATTGCTAGAAATTTTCCCTATATAGGACCAGGATGTGGCCCAAATATGGCACATCTGGATCCATATTTCTTCGGTTTAAACCAGGCCCATCTCTCATAATGGTTTCCTTTAATATTTGATCAGTTGATCAATTTTTCTCTTTGGTCCAACGAATATTTAATCATGTATATAAAGTCAAAGAGCTTCAAAATGAGAAATCTGGAGCCATTCTCCCTAGCCACAGCACACAGCTGTGTAATGACTGATGGAGACTTCAAAGCCGTGTCAAGCCTCTGCTCTGACTCAACACAAAAGTTTGAACCTGGACTTCTCCTGCAGCCATGTTTTAGGGTCCTAAGAAAAGGGAGATATTTTCTTGGTCTTGTCTTGTGGTTTCAGTCCTATCAGCTGAATTTGGCTGGTTTTGATGACTATGTCTATGTTTCTGAGTCAGGACCTGAACCTGGTGATGGGCTAGTTTGGAGCCCCATTGCTCAGAGCTGTTCCCCAGGAGAGTAGATTTGGCTTGGAGAGACCAAAGCAGAGCTGGGAACTGAGAAGTATTGCTGGATTCCAGGACTTCTGTTCTTTCCCAGTGCTTGGAAGGTCTAGGAATGTGCCCACAATGCCCAGCTCCCTTCAGATCTCGTATAGAGGGAACCTGGTTTCTTAGCTGAGGACTGAGAATTCACTAGGCAGCAGTGGGAGGAGGAGGAGCAGGACATTGCAATGCTGGAGGAGACTTGAGGGCCTGTTCTCTGGTGCCTGGTCTTAGTACTGTGTTAGTTAATACTAGAACTCAAACACATCTGTGTTCTGAGGTCCTCTTTTACTTGAAAAAGCAAGAGGATAGATTTTATATCCAAAATATAATGCCATTTGGTAACGAGCTGGAACAACTTGCTTGCACCGTGCTGGTCACCATAAATAAAGGAACTCAGCTCTTGTTTTTGTTTTGAATGTACCGTAAGTCTGATTTCTGGAAATGCTTTATTTGATACACTTTGAGCAAGGAACTCAAAATGAGGAGAATAGAATCAAACTTAACATTTCGTCTTTCTCACTACTTCTCTAGTAGAAAATTAATGTCCAAAAGTAAGCCAAGACCACATCAAAATCATATCATTCTGTGTCCATTTCTGCTTAATGAGGCATATTCATATAAATCAGTTAGCAAAAACACTTATTCATTCATCCTTTCACTAACCAGCCAACCATAAAAATATAAATGACATTTAAGTGGTTCAGGAGGAGAGACAGGTAGGTTAGCCAGGCTAGAAGTAGGGCCAGTAATCCCACAATGTAATAAGAAAGCTCTCAAACACCATATGAATTAATTGAGGCTGAACTGGAAGATGTGTTTTTTTCTGAGGTTAATAAGCTGACAGCTTGACCTGTTCTTGCAGTTTACTGTGCCAGTGTCAGTTCCAGGCTCTGCTTGTCTCTTCTCTCTGTCTAGAGGTTAAAGATGGTGATGAGAGAGTTGAGTGTTTCTGGGTAAGAATCAGGGAGGAATGCCAACAAGACAGGTATCTTGGTGGGAGTTTGTTATAGACCACACAACCAGGGTGAGGAGGCAAGTGAAATATTCTATAAGCAGCTGGGAGAAGTCTCACAATCACTGGCCCTTGTTCTTGTTGGAGACTTTAACTTATTAGACATCTGCTAGAAATACAACAGATAGAAAAGCAGTCCAGGAGATTCCTGGAGAGTGTGGAAGATAACTTGCTGACACAGTTGGTGAGGGAGCCAACAAGGAGAGGTGCCCCACTGGACCTGCTGTTTGTGAACAGAGAAGGACTGGTGGGTGATATGATGGTCAGAGGCAGCCTTGGGTACAGTGACTATGCAATGACAGAGGTTTTGGTTCTTGGAGAAGTAAAGGAGGGGTGTCAGCAGAACTGCAACCTTGGACTTCCAGAAGTCAGACTTTGGTCTGACTGGTTAAGAGAGTCTCTTGGGAGACAGTCCTGAAGGGCAAAGGGGTCCAGGAAGCCTGGACATTCTTCAAGAAGGAAAACTTAGAAGTGCAGGAGCGGGTTGTCCCCATGTGCTGAAAGATGAGTCAGTGGGGAAGAAAATAAGAAGCTTGGATGATCAGAGAGCTTTGGCTAAAACTCAGGAAATAAAAGGGAGTTTACAACATTTGGAAGAAGGGGCAGGCAACTCAGGAAGACTACAAGGATATTGTGAGGTTATGCAGGGAGAAAATTAGAAGGGCTAAAGCTAAACTAGAGCTCAGTCTGGTTACTGCCATAAAGACAATAAAAAATGTTTCTACAAATATATCCGACACACAAGGAGGGCTAAGAAGAATACCCATCCTTGTGGAGGATGGCTCTTAGCTTGATTTGGTGCACTGTTTGCTGGGTAGAAAACTGGTTGGATGACTGGGCCCAGAGATTGGTGGTGGATGAAGTTAAATCCAGTTGGTGGCCAGTCACAAGTGGTGTTAGCCAGTGCCCTGTTTCGGGGCCAGTCCTATTTAATATCTTNCAGAGAGCTTTGGCTAAAACTCAGGAAATAAAAGGGAGTTTACAACATTTGGAAGAAGGGGCAGGCAACTCAGGAAGACTACAAGGATATTGTGAGGTTATGCAGGGAGAAAATTAGAAGGGCTAAAGCTAAACTAGAGCTCAGTCTGGTTACTGCCATAAAGACAATAAAAAATGTTTCTACAAATATATCCGACACACAAGGAGGGCTAAGAAGAATACCCATCCTTGTGGAGGATGGCTCTTAGCTTGATTTGGTGCACTGTTTGCTGGGTAGAAAACTGGTTGGATGACTGGGCCCAGAGATTGGTGGTGGATGAAGTTAAATCCAGTTGGTGGCCAGTCACAAGTGGTGTTAGCCAGTGCCCTGTTTCGGGGCCAGTCCTATTTAATATCTTTGTCAATGATCTGGATGAGAGGATCGAGTCCACCCTCACTCAGTTTGCAGAGGACACTAAGTTGTGTGAGTGTTGATCTGCTGGAGGGCATGAAGGCTCTGCAGAGAGTTCTAGACAGGTTGGATTGATGGTCCAAGGCCGATTGTATGAGGTTCAATAAGGCAAAATGCCAGGTCCTGCACTTGAATCACAGCAACTCCCTGCAATCATAGAATCATAGAATTATCAGGGTTGGAAAAGACCTTTGAGATCATCTAGTCCAACCTATAATGCAACATCAGCACCAATCCTTCATCTAAACCATGGCACTAAGTGGCTCATCAAATTTTCTCTTAAATACCTCCAGGGACGGTGCCTGAACCTGCCACCCCAGGCAGCCCATTCCAATAGCAAATCACCCTTTCAGTGAAGAAGTTTTTCCTAATATTGAGCCTAAACCTTCCCTGATAGAGCTTGAGACTGTGTCCTCTTGTTCTGTCACCGGTCGCCTGAAAGAAGAGTCTGACCTCCACCAGACTACAGCCTCCTTTCAGGCAGTTGTAGAGAGTGATAAGGTCTCTCCTGAGCCTCCTCTTCTCCAGGCTAAACAACCACAGCTCCCTCAGCCACTCTTCATAGGGCTTGTGCTCCAGCCCCTTCACTATCCTTGTCGCTCTTCTCTGGAAGCACATTCGAGCATCTCAACATCTTTCCTAAACTGAGGGGCCCAGAACTGGACACAGCATTCAAGGTGTGGCCTCACCAGTGCTGAGTACATGGGAAGAATGACTTCCCTTGTCCTGCTGGCCACACTATTCCTGATGCAGGCCAGGATGCCATTGGCCTTTTTGGCCACCTGTGCACACTGTTGGCTCATATTAAGTTTCCTGTCTATCAGTAGACTCAAATCCCTTTCTGTCTGACTACTCTCCAGCCACTCTGTCCCCAGCTTATAGCTCTTAATGCTACAGGTTAAGGGAAGAGTGACTGGAAAGCTGCCTGGTGGAAAAGGACTTGGTGGTGCTGGTTTACAACTGGCTGAACATGAGCCAGTGGTGTGTCCAGGGGGCCAAGAAGGCCAGTGGCATACTGGCTGTATCAGGAATACTGTGACCAGCAGGACCAGGAAAGTTATCCTTCCCCTGTACTTGGCACTGATGAGGCTGCACCTCAAGTCCTGTGTCCAGTTCTGGGCCCTTCACTACAATGAGGTACTGGAACACGTCCAGAGAAGAGCAAAAGATCTAGGGAAGGGTCTGGAGCATAAGTCTTGTAAGGAGCACCTGAGGGAGCTGAGCAGCTGAGGGAGCTGGGGTTTAACCTGGAGAAAAGGAGGCTCGGGGGTGACCTTATCACTCTCTATGACTACCTGAGGTTGTAGTGAGAGGGTAACAAGTGATAGAAGAAGAGGAAATGGGCTCATGTTGCATCAGGATAGGTTTAGATTGGATATTAGGAAAAAATTCGTCACTGAAAGTGTTATAAAGCAATGGAACAAGCTGTGCAGGGTAGTGGTGAAGTCACTATCCCTGGAGGTATTTAACTGACATGTAGATGTGGCACTTAGGGACACAGTTTAGTGGTGGCCTTGGCAGTGCTGGGCTAATGATTGGACTCAATGATCTTAAAGGTACTTTCCAACATAAATGATTCTATGATTATGAATGTCCCAGTGCTGGATTTAGACTCTGCACAGAGTTGGGAAATACCACTATTTGCATGCTGCCACCCAGCCCTAGTTCCCACTGCTGAGTGTACCCAGGCATATGGGTAGGGCATCTCCACCTGGCTCCCCAGGGTCCCTCACCCCTGCTGTTGAAAGCACAGGGTGAATACTGATGGTGGAGCTAATGGGGCATGAGTGAGTATTGACTTTCTCATGTGGATATTATATCTCGTGAGTATGTTTACCAGCTGCTTCTATCCTTTGGAGTTAGACATTGTCTACAGGAGTCCATTAGGAGACTTCATACTGTGTTTAGTCTTGGGAAAAATACATTGAAACAATATGACCACAAAATGACTAACAAACCTAAAAACTGTAAATTACCACAGGGAAAAGGCACTCTCCTCTCAGGATGTGATTGGTAACTATGCTTTCTTGCTCTTCTGTTGTTATAACCTAACCTTTCTATGCAGGCAGAAAAAGGACAAAGGCAAAAGCACCTCACAAGTACCCATTGAATCCAGATGTGTCAGGTCAGTGTGGATTTCACAGTTGTTATCACTGACAGTTATCACCTTGCAGCTTAATGAGCAAGAGCAGCTTGAAGTCTCAGGTGATGTGGATGTTTGCAATGCATTTTTAAGGCCACATCTTGAGCTCTGGGTAAGGGCTAGGGGCACATGCCAATTGTGCCAGAAGGAACTGAAACCTGATCCTTATGATTGCTGTCTCTGTAGGAGCCACCAGACCATCTGACTGGAGAATATTTGACAGGCTGAGGGCAATGTCTTATATGGATACCATTCCTCTTTAATGACAGAGTTGGGCCTCTTCATCTAGGACATCACATGCACCAGGATAACCATCCAGAGGTGTCAGACTTCCAAAGCTGATGCAGAACTAGGGTTTTGGATAAACATAGTTATGGGTGGCTGGTAATATAGGGAAGATGCTGATGCTGATAATCTTGTCTGTTTGTGGTTTAGTTTCCAAAGCACAATAACAACTACAGTTAAAAGGTTCAGCAGTGATGTTGCAAAGGTGTGGAAGACTTAGGTACTATGGGTAGGATTCAGCATGCCATTCATTGGATGGCAAATTTTGAGGTTCCCCTTACCATCCATGGAAAGAAAGGCTTATTTGACTGAACTTATTGTAGGGTGGGATGGCTTTCCCTCTGGAGACTCCTCTTTCACCCTCTCAATTAGAAAAATATCCTGGAAAGAACTTGCTTTGACCTAAACATGTTTCCTATAAATTCCTAAGTGAGACCAGACAGTTCTTACCACCTGTGTAGGAAGGAGACCTGCAATGTGAGTTATAATGTGAGGAGGAATGGATGCTGGTCCTTGGCTTGTCCTATTAATCCTGCCATGGAGCTAGTGTTGGCCTTCCAAAATGCAGCAGAAGTTCAACTGGAACAACTGCAGTGATTTTTCTCTATTACTTTGCATCAGGTAGTACTAAGCAAAAACTTCTGATGTTAAGGGATATTCTGAGTGCCTTCTACAGATATTTTTCACTCTTGAAGACTGGTAAGCAGAAATTTAACCCCTCTCTTACAACTACTTCATTCCTCCTCTTGTATATGAAATTGAGTTGGCTTGCTTCTCTTTGAGCATATTCTCCCCCTAGTCTGCACAATGTTAGAATACAAGGGCAGAAGTACTGATCTCTGTGCTTTTGCTATCCTGCCTGTTTTGCTATTAATTTCAACACTATTTCAGCTTCATGCTTGCTCTTGCATGATCAGTCTGATCTGGGACCCCTACCAGCTGCTACAGCCATGTCCTGATACTGGTTTGTAATGCACAGGTGCTGTGGCAACAGGATGACACTCGTAGGACTGAACCTCTATTTTTGAGATTTTGTGGAAGATGGAAGTGATTTCTCTGTGAGCTCTCAGCCTCTTCAGGATGGGCTGACTTCCAAAGGCAAAGATGTTTCCCAGCTCCCATTATCTTGGATTTTTGGATCTCATGGATTTCTGTGAGATGTGTGGGCACTCAACACTTCAGATTAACAAGCTCTCTTTCTGACAAAGCAGACACTTGCCAGCACCCACTGTGCCCACATGGGAAGAGCTGCTTCCAGAAATCACTCTCTTAGAAGCCTCAACCCTGTGCTGGGACTTTCTGCAACTGGATCAGGCTTCGCATTTATTTATGGGCAAGGAGAATAGTTGTATTTTAGTCAGACCTTCTGTAAGCCTGAAGAAAAACAAAGCTGAACATCTCCTCCCGATGTTATCGTCTGGTCCTGTAGTGGTTTTGTCAGCAAGTTATTTAAGATCTTAATCCCTTTCAGCTATTAGAGGGAACTCTGAGGCAGAATAAGACTAGAAACATGAGTGATTTTCACTTGGATTTTCATCTTTTCTCTAGTGCTGTAACTTGATGAAGAGGCAATGGTCTTTCACAATGTGTATTCCATTCACTCTTGCCTGCTTAAAATGAGGAAGGTGGAGGAGTAAGAAGAAAAGACTCCTTTAAATCTGTAGAGGAGCACTGGTGCCTGTTAGGGCTATTTAAAGAAGTAAAGTCACTTTATCCTGTTGATCTGTTTCTGCATTGTAATTTATGCTGCCATTCACACAGTGTTAGAAAGCTATTGTAAACTCTTGTATAAACCCACCCTGTAGACTTGAGGGGCTTGAGTCCATGGCTCTGGCAGCACTAGCATATTGGTGATAGGATAATAGCAAGTTTCAGTCTTAAAAATTTGGGTAGGAGGGGGAGGTTAATATACAAGACTCCCAGACCACCTATTTAGCTATTAGCAATAGGCAAGCTACAGTGTATGCATCCTGGCAGAGGAGAGTTTTGAGAAGAGGTGTGAAATATAAGCTGGGAGCTTTAACAAATGACTTGTGGAAGGCACTTCATGAAATGCTACATCAGTGAGATACCTTAGAAGAAAGCCCAATTTCCAGGCTGGGAAATTGCTTCAGAGCAGCAGCTGGAGGAAAGTTGCCATTTCTTTGGGCATTGCCACTCATGAAAAGGAAAGCTAGATGAAAGATCATTCAGGAGGATAATGTGCTGGGAGCAACAGAGGAATAGGAAGAATAATGACATAAAGAAAGATGCCTAAGGACAGGCTTTATCTCAGCTAACACGAAACATTTAGTCATCTAACTCTCTTTCTGGTCAGCAGAGCACAGCACTTTGAAGCCGTGGTTCATCTGACCTACTTTGGGCACTAGCCTATCTAGGATGAGGTGAATTACACTTTATACGTGCCTGTTTCTTCCTCCTGATATTTAGAGGAGCTTCAGGCACATAGCATAGATACAGACATCTGTATTTTAGACACATCAAGGGAGGTGAGACAAATCTTCCTCTGCACACTGAATGGGACTGTGAGAGAGGACATGGATGGCCACATGGCATCCTGTGAATATGGGACAGCATCCAGTCACCTTCTGCCCTTGTCTGCAGGAGAGACAAGGAACTAGAGCAACAGAGGGTGGAAACCAAGAAAGAAAGAGAGAAAAAAGAGAACAGGGGGCTGTGTTTCAACCTTGTTATGTTTAAGCTTCCACTAAGAGCTGCTGCAAAGAATATTGGCAAGGTAGGCTGGGGAAAATAAGATAACAAATTAGAAATGGAAAGATCAATTGTACAAGATTTGCTAAGAAGAGAGCTTCTTCATGAACAATAAGCATTATTATAACTATCAACTACTGAAAAAAAGAACAGTGACATTTTGTTTTTACCATTTTGTTCTGAAATTTTATTCCAAAACCTTTATGGACTATCTTACATTTGCTGAAATGTATATTTTGCGCTGAAAATCAGGTTTTGCATGAGAGAAAAAAGGAAGGCTTTTGTGATGACTGCAGCACAAATTTCTGTGAATGATTCTTTAAGATACATTGCCAGAAATGTCATGAATCTGCTCAGAACTCCAAGGAAGGGAAGTGGTTTAAAATTCCTAACACTGCTCCTTCAGCCAGAATAGCCATTTTGGGTGTATTTCACATGAAGCATGGCTTCAGGGCTTGATACATCTTCATGCTGGGCCTTTTATTGTGCCAAGGATATTCTCAGTGTTTAACAAATAATAATAGAAATAAGCTGTGTAAACATATGTGAATCTTCATGTTATAATTTTACGTGTAAAAAAATGATCTCATAAGCACATAGGAAATAGAGCAGATGGTAAAATGTGTTTTGGACTAAAATCAGGCTGGAGACTAAGTCTCCTAGACAATAAAACCACAAATGCTGGATAGTCCCCTCCAGCCATGCACATGAAGTACGCTTTGTGAACTGAGATAGGGGAGCACAGATCAAAACAAATCAAGAGGCCACCTTTGATCTGTTGTTTTCTCCTATTATTGTAAGTTGCAATACTGTGATCTGTCATTCCCTGTGTGGATATTCAAAGGTGTGTGTGCTAGGACAGCCCTCATGTGGGTTACTGGGAGATGAGTACCCAGCTGCATTACTCCAATTTTGAACATGTGCTCCACCCATTTCAGAGGTGTTTTATCCATGGTGAAACTGTCTCAAGAAAGTGGTTCTGGATAAGGCCTTATAGCTTAGCCCTCCTGCTTTTTTCCTCCACAGATCCTCCTTGGTGGGGATGGATGAATCCTAGCCCACAATTCTGTTTCAAGGAATGAGTTTCTCTCTGAGACTAGGGCCAAGCTGCAGCCCTGAGCAATAACAAGGTAAGTTGGGAAAAAGTCAGGAATAACTATGAACTGTTGGAGTTCAAAATTTCTGCTGGAAGAAGAAAAGTGAGAAATGGAGTCATGCCAGATTATAAGAAAGTTTTGCTCTCTATACTAGCAAAACAGAGACCAACAGAGCATTATAAAAGAAAAACTTCAGCAAACAAAGCCTCTTCATAACATACTTCTCACCAGAAAGTTTGCAGGTAAACAAAAGCTTCACATCCCAGGTCTGTTAAAAGACTAAGCTGAGCTGAAAAACTCTTTCAATTATATCAATGTAAATATTCTGAGTGCAGATCTGGCCAGTCAGTAGCTCCTCTTTGATGTAAGATATTAGATTTGTGGCTGCCTCAGGAAAAAATTATCTTCTGCTGTTGTGTCAGTTTTTATTCTTTCTCTGTGCTACAGGAAGCCTGATGGACTGTTACGGAGTGTTAAATACAAATCGTCATGGTGCTCTATTAGATAAGCTTCTCTACATTGGGTAGATCATGTGCTTAATCAACTCATGTCTCTCTAGTGGCAACTTCCATTCATAACAATGGCTATGGCTTTGGCACAGCTATCTAGGATTTCATGGCAGAATTTAGTGAGGAAACTGCTAGAAAAATTTCACTTTGCTTTTAGAAATATTTTCCCCTTTTTTCACTGTAGGTAATACCTTTTCATCTACAGTAATGATAGTATAAAGTATAGTGGAAGAATAGGCAATGAAAATTTTGTATTGGGATGCTGAGATCTTGATGCTGAGACACATTGAAGTAATATGATCTAGGGTTTGGGTTGTTGGGTTTTTTGTTGTTTGTGTGTGCTGGGTTTTTTTTGAGGGTATTTTTTTAGAACAGTTCATCTATTAGTAGGTTAATATGTCAGCTTAAAACACTGAATTGTGGAAGACAGTCTAGATCTTGTCTTTTCCTTTCACCCCAGTGTGTATCTTGGGGAAATGCCTTTGCACCCCTCTTTTCTCAAAAGTAATCTAGAGACAACCATGTCTGCTTACAAGATACATTCATTCAGACCACATTACTTATAACAGGCACCCTGAGTCTCTGGAAGAACATCTCCTCTATGTAAATTATATTGGTATTAGAAGTTGCAACCTGTTCTAAAGTAAGCCACACAGAGGTTTTTACTGGTGGACGTCAGTGGGAGGTAGGGACAGAGGGAGGAGGTGGGAGATGCTGGCTTGAAAGGAAACTGTCTTTGTGGTCTCTGTAACTTGCCTTCTTGACAGCTGGAGGGTGATTTTCCCAATAGAAACCTATGACCTAAAGGAGGAGGGAATCCACTTGAACCTTGCCCTTTCCTAAGCCGTCAAGTCATCATAGCGTTTCATTTCTTACCAGCTGCAAGACCACTTCTCTAGGATTCCTTTTGTTTGCAATGCGAAGACAGCATGAACTCACCTGGAAGGAAGACCAGAATAGGGATGTCAGAACAGGTTACGTGAACGGGGACATGATGATCATATTTGGAGAGGGTGAGAGCTGGTGACAGTGAGGAAGATAAACAGGGTGTGTTTGTGCAAGTGACCTTATTTATTTCAGCATGCTGAGGATGGACCAAATGTGCTGCCCTGGAGGAAGTGAGTCCACACACATATGGGAGCGGGTGCAGCACTACGTGGCTGGCACAAGCCCAGGCACTGCTTTGCAGGGGGACAGTTTAGGGTTTTCAGGGCAGCTGCCATCCTCAGTGCTGGGTTTTTAGAGTTCTTTCTGTGCCAAAACAGCCAGGGTGGTTATTAAGCACTGGTGGGAAAGGTGTTCTCCTCTGTCACACACTGACTCTCCAGAGGGCACTAGCAGTGAGGAAGGATCCACAGCTCCCCTCAAAACTGAATAGACCCCTGTGAGCAACTCATTCAAAATCCTAGTTTGTTAGTTCAACATTTGGCTGCTGAATGGCTCATGGACCAATCCTGACATTATTTTTTTTAAATACTGTATTTGTTATTCTCTGAATATTTTGGGTGGGTAATTACCCAGTGTGTACTGTGTATTGCAGAACCCAGGAATATTTGCTTTGGCTTTTCTTCTTGCTTAGTTAGGGTGTGCGGTTGCTGGCCTAGATCTCATGGCATTGTTTCTGACTATGTAAATGAAATTTTTATACAAGAGAATAATGAATAAAGACCACAGCATAAAGCACATCCTGTGGCAATTTCACACAGGCAATTTTTCTTGCTAAAACCCATGAGGGGCTCAGCAGCTGTGATTATTTACAAATGTTCTTAATGGTTGTCCACACAGGACTGATACTGGGTAGCAGACACATAGTAACCAGAGACCACTGAGAATGGTGGGTGCCTTGAACCACCACATTTTTGTCTATGCTTGCTTTCCCTCTCCTTTTTTCTGTTTGACTATAAAGGCACCTCTAAGGATGAGGAAGAAAACCTTAATTTGAAACCAAAGGCTGGGTGTAACCAGCTTCAAATCCAGGCAAGAGTCAGCGTGTAACTTCATGTGTTGCTGTTTATGCTGTTCACTGTATCACATGGATGGCATTTTAAAACACACACAGAGGACTGCTGCCACACATGTGGTAATGTGTGCACACAGATGCACACTATCACTGTACACATACTTTACACTGCAGCCAGTTTGGCTGTGGTGCCAGCCGCAGCCCAGCTGTGGTGAAGAAAGCTCAGCCTGAATGTTTCCTCAGCTCCCCATAAGAATTTTACCTTCTGTGCTGAGACCTACTTTGCCACAGCTGAAATGGTACCTGACGTGCCTGTTTAAAGAGTTTATCCACATTAGGTAGCAGTTAGAGCAATTGTTTACTTAGCAAAGGCTAATGATTTTTCTTTTTCCAATACCTTGAGTATGATCTTGTGGCTACATTAACGCATGCATGACTTCAAGAGATTGAAACTTCAGCATCAAGCATCACAATTGTATGTCCAGGCCCCAAAAGTGATCATGGTACTCAGACAGTAGCTATTACTAAGAGTTCAATCTATGACTTTTCATCCCACAAATTGCTGGCAAATCTTCCCGATGGTCTTTTAAATGTAAAAGAGATCAAATATGAGAAAAAAAATATTTTTAATGCATCTAGAAAATAATCGTGGTAAAACACTGGAAACAACAAATTCCACAGACACGGGATTTTATTATTTATACATGCTTTTGTTCACTACCTGTGCAGGTCCAGACCTAAACTTGGGTATGTAATAGGAACTTCTACAAGAGGACATGGGTGGAGATGAGAAGGTAGGGATGGATGTTATTTGCAAGTTACCAAGTTCACTGCTTGTGAGAGAATGGAAAATCTTTGCCTGACAAAGAAGTTTCCGTGGGGTTTGAAGGCAAGGCTCTGCCTGCCATCCACACACCAAGGGAGCTCTGATAGAATGTCTTGTACTGTGATCCCGTCTAATCTTGGGAAGCAATACAAGCCAGCAGGGGTGATGCCTTCACTAGCTGCCTTGTCAGTCACAATGCTCCCTTTCCATCACTGCACACTGTTCCTGAGATTAGGGAGGATTGGTGCTGGTGTGAGCCTGCACATATCGCAGGCTGCCAGTTGCACAGAAATCCCTGCTCTGAATGGTTGGAATGGGTGGTTTCATGGTGGATTGAAAATACAGCCCCATCCTCAATGTAACCTTTAATCTTGATTAAAAAGCTTCCAGGGCCAGGCAGCCTGGGCTGCATCCTTTGTTCAATTCTGGCAGTGGTTCTTGCATTCCCTAATCCCTGTTAATATCACTGCTTGTCAAAGAAGTTTTGTGCCTTTCCTGGAAGATGGCTGCCTATTTTGTAACAACCGGGGGAGGAGACGCCTCATCAGCTGGTGCCGGGAACATCGAGTAGCAGACAAGAAAGGCATCCTGTTTTCTGGGCAGAAGGCGCGGGAGGTGGGCGAGCATCTGGCTTCGACTATTAACTCTGGCTGCTGGCACCACTGCTGTCTTTTCAGAATGCAACACAATCCTCTGTTTTAAATATGCACAATTTGTGAACTTCTCATGGCCGTGTTTGTGGCCAAGGTAAAAACTTTTTTATCCCTGCCAAACTGTGGGTTAGATTATGCTCTGTTGACCTATATTTCCCTAAAGTCATTTTCAATTAGTGTTAGTTCTTCTTTATGCACTGATAAATTTCTCCATGCCATAATGTTGAGCTGAGATTCCGCAGGCCGTGCTCTCCTGAAGGCGTTTTGCTTACTCTTTCGAGCAGACAGAGAAACACTTCCCTAAAACAAGACCCTCATAATCTCATGTTTCCTTGGGAAGCCTGCCCCACTGCTGCAGGAAAGCATGAGAACTGCTCTAGGTGGAGGAGGGAGTAGTCTGGTCCCCAGCCATGTCTGCTCTTGGTTGATTCCCCTAGGGGCAGGAAACAAAACCCCCATGTCTGTGGGGAGGGTTCATGTTGGGCCATCTGTCCAGCTAGCATAGGCTGCTCTGACCCATCAGAACTAAAAAAATTAAAGGAGACTTCTGACTGAAGATGGGGAGGGTTGGCAGAGGCAGAGGGAAGAAGACCTACAAAGGGAAACAAGGGGGGGGTTGTGAGAGGGGAGAGCAGCTTTTGTGACAGGTTGGACAACCCCTCCTCCCCTCACCTCCAGCAACTGAGAGTAAGAAAGGAAGAACTGATGTTCTACAAAGGAATTATGGACATGCCTTCCTTCATGAGCAGGCTTGGAAAGGGAGAAAAGGCATCTTCATGGGGTGAGAATGAAGACTCATTCCGGTCTCCACTAACTGAGAGGTTTAGGAATACTGACCTTCAGGTCAGTGCTGGGCTTGGCCTTGGCACATCAAATGAGCCACAGGGGTGCTGCACCTCTGTGTGAAACAGCCCCAGGTGTCCAGGTGAGCAATGTGGGCAGCAGTGCTGTGATAGGCTGAGTCACCAGCAGGTTGAGGGAGGTGATGTTGCCTTTCTTCTCCACACTGGTGAGACACATCTGGAGTGCTAGATCCAGCGCTGAGCTCCCCAGACATGGACATACTGGACTGAGTCCAGCAAAGGGCCATCAAGATGATTGGAGACTGGAGCATCTTGGGTGTGAGCATGGGTTGAGAGAGCTGGGAGTGCTTCTCATTGGAGAAGACAAAGCTCAGGGAAATATCATCAATGTGTATAAATACCTTCTGGAGCTAATATAAAAACTTTCCTTCTTGCCAGTCTGGTCTTTCCCTGGTTTATTTCTATGCCCTTATCTGATAGTTGTGTGGTTTTAGGCCTGTGAACAGTTTTACTTTTTTTTTTTTTT
>WEIV01020237.1:119621-151394 GCA_013390005.1 Calyptomena viridis
TTTTTTTAGCATTTAGCACAGTTGCAGTTGCAAAGTACTCCTGTACAGGCCTGTCTGTGCAGTGTGAAAGTGTGCACAATCCCAATCTTCCTCTTCCATCTCCCATGTGTTTCATTTCTTTTCTGATGGGAAATTCGGGAAGTGTATGTCAGTTATTCATTCAGCAAGAAGGTAAGTAAGGGAAATATATTGAGGTTAATAGCCCTCAATTATATCAGGGAATTGATCTATATTACCAATTTATGCTCTATTTTGAAATTCTCATACAACTGCACAGCCACTATCATGCAAAGTTTTCCACCTTATCTTCTTGCTATTGGACTCTAAACTCCCCTGACACCTGGAAGAACCTCTCCGTGTAGTCCTTGTCATTACAGTAAGATGAAACATATCTTAAAATTATCTTCTCATGTGACATTCCTCTAGATATAAAAATCAGAAAGTTGGTTTTCATTGTAGTTGAAATAATGTGAGTGAAAACACAAACCCTTTCTTACCTGGGTTTTTCTTTGTCCTTTCTTTTCATGCTTTTGTTGCTAGGCCCGAAGGAATGAATATCAGCCAGGATTTTGTCCCCTCTTTTTCCCATGTTTTACTTCAGTTTTTGAAAAAATTAGAGGGAAGTTCTGCTCTACCTCCTCTTTCTCCTTTTTTTGTGGAACTTACACAGGCAACCTGGGGAGAAAACAAACTTCAACATTAAAAGGAGAATTTGAAGAACAAAACTGAAGTTTTGATTATGTAAAATAAAAATCTATTTTTAGTTCAAAGTTTCTCACTTATTCAAAATTAGAAGTTTTCCAGTAAACATTTGGTAAACTTTGTGGAGCAGGAACATTTTCAGTTGAATGTTTTTAACAGTTATGATTGTATTTATTAGTTTTCTTTTTTTCTGGTAAATCACTATTGTCATACAGAGGTAGTTATGAATGTTTCTGTCCTTTTCTGTATCTCCAAGAATCAGCACACTCCTGTGAGAAAGTCAGAGAATGTCTGTTCATGAAATAATAGCATTTTGATTCATATATTTTAATGTACAATGTCATTAGAGGATCAGCATGCAAGGCAGATCAGGGCTAAAGCACACGTTGAGTTTTGGCAAGTCTGGTAGTGAAGTTAATCCATCTGCAAAGATCCTGGGTCAAGACACCATTTGCAGACCTGAGGCTGAGGTCTGGAGGGGGCAAAGGAATGACCTTGGCTGTGGGTGATGCAATCCCTTACCAGAGCCCTGCTTCTGAGAGTAGAAGACACTGGGAGCAGCACTGGGGATGCAGCCCCAGCTGGCTCAGGTGCTCATGTGTCACCTGTCAGGGACAGCTCAGAGCTTCCTCCCATGTGCCCCCAAACCTCATTCACTTTCCCACAACCGTCAGGGCTGTTTTTTCAGGTCTTTCTCCATGCCTACCTTATTTTCCTGCCTGATATTATGTCCTTTAGGCAGCATAGCTCACAAGTATCTTGTTCTGCATCCTCATATACTGCCCAGTGTCCTGAGCGCTGTAGAAATGCCAAGAGCAAATAACACCCTTTGACTTCTCATCCTTTACAGCATCACCTGTGGGTTAAACCCCCACTTGGTTCACTTGTCCGTGGCTTGGATTTCAGAAGCAGGTTAGGCTTATGCAGAAATTCCCCCTGTGTAAAAGTTGTCCCACCAAGAACTGGCTGTGAAGTTACACAAATACCTCTAAATGACAACCACTGCATCTCCTAACCCACGGCTGCAGCTGCCTGTCTTCCCTCTGCAAGACCTGCAAAGAGTCAACCTGACTGGGAGCTCATGAGCAAACAAAAGGGTTTGACACCCACTCATGCAACTTACTATTAACTTGGATTTAACTATTAGACCCCTGAATGAAACATCTATGAGTTCCTTCACCCAAACAGCCCTGTGGCCAAGGACCCTCAGATCTGTGCCAGCACCAGAACCTTGCATGGGACAAATACACTCTGTTGATGAGGTAGAGCAAAGATGAGTGGCTGCATCCCTGCCAGAGATATGCAGTCAGTTGATAAGGTGACACTTGCTGGTCCCAGGTAACAAGAAAACAATGATTAACTTCTGGGCGAAGGAGTGGTCATCTTGACTTCTCGCATTTTTTGTTTTCCTTTTAAGCATCGAAATGTGTAGAGGCTGATGTCACCCTGCTGCAAGAGTGTTGTGAATTTAAGCAGGTGTTTTTGGCTTTGCTGCTGCATCACAGACTCACAATTCTGTTACCTGTCATCAGCCAGACTGGACCGTGCTCTCTGTCAAGTCAAACATTCCTAGGCCTTTGTTGCCATGTTGTGAGCACGGGACATCACTTCTGAGCCTTCATTCCTCCCATGCACCTGACAGAAAGAGGCTGATCATTTCCAAAGCAGTTTAGTTGCAGGTTCTCGTGTTCACACAAGAAAAACATGGTTAAGCGAGGCTTTCCCTCTAAATAGTCATCCTGGCCAGAGGACGAGCTCAGGGAGCATGAAGTTTGCATTTGTTTGGATGTTCACAAGTATCTGAGCTCCCATTGTGGCTAGTGGGGACCTGGGCCTTCTTTCAACTGCACAAATATGAGAATTTAGTGCCATCCAAGATGGTTCTGAGTTTCTGGAAGGGTTGTAGATGTGACCAGATCCAAGGGGCAATTGTGCCTTTTTCAGGATCATTGTAAGGGTGTGAATGTCCATGGATGCTCTGGTTTTCCATGTCTGGGAGCTGGAGACAAATCCACCAGGTAACTCGTGTACTTTGAGACCCAGGCTGAGCCTGGTACAGGTGTGTCTCATTAGCTCCAGCAGACATTTGTCGACCAGTACAGTGGCAGTGCCATAATGAGGTGATACAGCTGTTGTGGATGTAGCTTATGTCTGGCTGGCTCAGGAGAGCAGCACAAGGAGTGGGTGTCTGTTAGTGAGTCCATGTGCTGATGGGTTTCCTGGCCAGACCCCGAGGAGAAACCATGGCCTCAGGCATCTCACCAAGAGGGGAAGCTCTGAAGGAGCCTCAGTGAAATGAAATGGGATATATGTGGTTTGGGCATATTTACCTCAAAAGGTATGGATACGCATTGCTGCTGCTAAACCTGAGTGTAGACTATAGTTCTCAGCCTGGTCAACTCATTTGTCACCATGTTATTAGAGGCTTCTGCCTGGAATATGAAAGACCCATCTCTGCCTCAGTCATGGTAGGACCTGGGTGCCACATCCTGGGAGGTTCCAGCCCCTATGTTATCAGGATTCCTGGGATGTAGGGCTCTTTTTCTCTCTCCTGCCATTAACTTCTTCATGTGATGGAGCCCGATGCCAAGTGCTGGTAAAGGGAGGCAGAGGATCACACCAAGGCTCTGGCTGGTCGCATGCCAGGGTGACCGAGCTGGCACACATGGGCTCCCTGATGAGTCAGGGTTGCTGCTGGCCCAGAAGAAGCACTGGTCATCTGGCCTCTGTTGCTGTACAATGCATCCTGCATCACCAGGCAGGCTTCAAAATACCCATTATTATTATGATATTTTCCTGCATTCCTTGCCCAGGCCCCAGTCTCGCCAGCAAACCCCAAGCAGGTCAGGTGAGAAGAGGTCTGTGGCTTACAATGGTGCTAAGGAGAATGATGCTCTCTCTGGATATGCCTTGGGATATGTGTGTCAAGTGCTCCCAGGGCAGCTGTGTGTCCTGTCTGCAGTTCAGCACAGGCAGGCTCCCACTGTTGGCCAGTGACAGCTCAGCAAGCTGTGTGTGTTGCCATCTGGAATTTGGAGCAGCTTCTGTGGCAACTTCCATTAGTTAGCTGAGGTATGTGCCAGGGTTACAAAATGGGAGAAAAGGACCCCAAAGACCACTTGGTCTGTTCCTCTTGGCAAGGCAGCATTACATGTGTCAGTGCATTTAGAGAGTCCTCCTCAGGAATCACTTCTGTCACTATCCCTTTCCTGGCTACTGCCCATACAACAGCTGAGAGGTAGCTAATATAATTAGCAAGACTTAATGAGGGAGTGCTGTTGGCCAGTACCTTCAGTGGGGCTGCTGAGCTCTGTTTGCATCAGAGCAGAACTCACTCGGTTATCAATCAGCTGCCTCAAAAAATGTATGAGATTTTATCCTTTGCTTTCAGGTTTAATATGAAAAGCTGTGATCCAACTTTGTATTGAGAACTCTGCATCAAGCTCCCAGAAAAGCTGACCCAGCTGGGATCTCCCACACACAATGGGAGAGTTTCTAAATCACCACTGTTTTTTATTCATATACATTGAATATTTTTATGCCCAACAGTTTCTTCAGTTCTCTGGTATTAATAAACTGTATAAAATACATACGTCATCCTTCCTTTTCCATGGAAGCGTGACCTTTTCTTGCCTACAGGTTTTAAATTTTGCCTTCTTAGTTGCACAATATGAAAAAAATTACACCCTGCATAATGAAAACCAAAAATCTTATGGCCTGAGGTGTTCTTCAGTGTCATCATGTATGGATTTGAAAGATCACTGGAGTTGGAGCCATAGCACTTGTTGCCTGGACTTGTGCTTTGTTATTGGTACACAAGACCCCGTCTGATGGGAACACAGCTTAAACCACTATCCAGGTTGAAACACCTGTCCCAGTGAAACAATGGGATCAGAGGTAGTTGATAATACAAACCAAACCTTTCTTCTCTTTACCTTTTCTCACTAGGTTCTTGCTAGGACCTCATTGTGGTTCAACCCTAGTGAGCAATGAAGCCCCACACAGCAACTCCTTCACTCTCTCCCCATTGAGATAGGGAAGAGAATCAGAAGAGTAAAAGTAAGAAAACTTGTGGATTGAGATAAAGACAGTTTAACAGATAAAGCAAAAATCACACACACAAGGAAATCAGAACCAGGAATCTATTCACCACTTCCCATGGGCAAGCAGGTGTTCAGCCATCCTCAGGAAAGCAGAGCTCCATCACGCCTAACAGTGTTTTGAGAAGACAAACACCATCAGTCCAAATGTTCCCCCTCCCCCTCCCTGTCCTTCTTCTTCCCCCAGCTTTATGTGCTGAGCATGATGCCATCTGTTACGGAATATCCCTGTGGTCAGCTGGGGTCAGTTGTCCTGGCTGTGTCCCCTCCCAGCTCCTTGCACACCCCCAGTCTCCTCACTGGTGGGGTGGGGTGAGAGGCAGAAAAGGCCTTCACTGTGTCAGCACTGCTGAGCAGTAACAAAAACATCCCTGTGTTATCAACATTGTTTTGGTCACAAATCCAAACCATAGCCCCATAGCAGCCACTGCGAAGAAAATTAACTCTATTCCAGCCAAAACCAACACAGACCTTCTACAGGTTATTTTCCTAGAAGTACTGTTGGAAGACTTTCACGAAGTAATGAAACTGGAGAAAAGCAACTGCAGCCTGCTGCCTCAGCATACCTGTGATGCAGCTGGTATTTCTCAAATCTCTTCCAATACTTTTTGTAACTGGCAATAAACTTGTATTTTTCATTAATCACTAACCCTGACTTGCTATAAAAAACAAATCTGACTGTCTACATCAGAAGGTGATGAAGAATATTCTAAAGGATAACAATATGAAATGTTTTAGTTTTTCTTCAAGGTGGTCTTTAAGTTAGCTGTTTCAAATCACATTGCTTAAATCTAACTTATGGGAGCTGAGGGCATATCCAAGCAACCACTGTCATCTCTTGCTCTGGTGCCTAAATCCATAATGTCACTTCATGAGGTAAAGTCCCCAGTATGCATGATGACCCAAGGTGTTCCTGACACATAATACATGTCCTTGCCCCTGTTCCAATGCTTGGCACTGCGGTCTCCCTGCTCCCTAGCACAATTAGTACAACACTGTGAATTGAACTGAGGAACTGATCTGGCTTAAAGAACATCTGCCAAAAAACCCTCCCCCTCCTCCTTCTTTTTTTAATCTGGATCAATTCTCCAGTCTGGCCCTGGTGTTAATAAAGCTGATGGAGAAGAAAAAACCTGGAGGATGAGGGGTGAAAAGGTGAGAGAGTAAGAAAAATCTTCAGCTCATCCAATTGCTGTGGACTCTGTCTCATGGGACCCCACAGCCTGAACTGTGTAACATCAGGCACCACACTGGGAAAGGTCATCCCAAACCTTTCAATTTTATGGAGTCTCTTCTTCAGCAGAAGTGATCTCATCTCCATCAGGTCGTGGCTCCTGAAGGGATGTCAGGCAACAGCAGGGAGGATGCAGTGAGTACTAGGGAAAGAATGAAGGAGCTGTTGAAAGAAATGCTACTTTGCATGAGAAAAAAATGAAAACAGTCTAAACAGCTGCCTTTTTAGTACATGCACCTGTATGCTGAAGAAAATGCATGCCATTCAGGGAAGGGTGATCAATGCAGACTCTGTTGTACTGTCAGGCACACTATCACGGGTGCATCAACTGATGGGAAGACTTGCTTTTTCTTTTTTTTTCTTCAACAAACTGTGATTTTATATATATGCGTATGTATTAATATAAGGCAAGCCACATGTGGCCACAACCAGCCTTTTCACATGCTCTCTGCCAAGAAATCCACCCTGAGGTGCACATGAAGCCTTGTCTCTAGGAACTGTTTTTGTACAGACAAGCAATTCACAGCCCATGACCCCAAGCCATCAGCAGATGCCTTTGTTATTGCCCTAGATGTTTGTCTGCATCCCAAGGGTATATAAACTTCGTTTTCCATCCCCACCCCTGTTTTAAATAGTAATAGGTCGTTCCAGAAGCATGTTTACTTACTTGTCATTTTTGTACGTAAATACAGAGCAGCTGAAATTGTTTCAGATTTAAAATTTTCTAATTAAACAGTGGGAAACAGTGGAAGAACTTTGCAAAATACAATGCACAGCTAAACTCGATCATCCTGGAGTTTAAGCAGGAGAATGTAGATACCCAACATTGCCACTCAGGAGGTATTTTTTCTTTCTTTCTTCCATTTGTACAGGCTTTAAATACTTTTATTAAGTAAGATTTCTTGTACAATGAACATCTTTCAGATGTTCCTATTTATCCTGGCATAACTGCATTGCACTGTGGTGGTTATCGGGATAAGCTCTGGGCTTTATCTCAGCCTTGGACTCTTTTCGGCATTTTCTTCAAGTTTGATTTAGTCATTCATGGCTCTTTGGTGATTTCAAACTCTTTGAAAATACTAATTTTTAAATAAATTTGTCTGCTGTGATTATCCTGGACATCATTCTTCTACATAGATATTGCTGCATTCGTTCTGGTCAGTGGAGAACTAAGTCACCTGTATTGAGTGAGGGAACAGCATCCTGTGCAAGAGCCTCCACTGATTTGCCCTTTGAGCTAGAGATGAATCAAGGACTCATGCAGTGGAGAAACCTCCAAATCACTGGTGGATTCCATTTCTCCAGCTCATCAGTTGCTGAAAAGGTACAGAAGGAAAGATTCTCATTGTGAACAAGAATGACAGGATGGCCCCAAATCTCTACCTACATGGCACACAGTCGACTGCTGATGCTTCAGAGGCAGTCTTGGCAGAGCCCCCAGGTCTGTCCCCAGCACATGGCTGGGACTCTGTAGGTGTTACCATGCAGAGTCATGCAAATGGAGACAGTTTTTTGACATATATCTTTTATGTAGAGGTATCTGGAGATTATGACATTAAAGAAATTGATCAGAATATGAGTTTCTTATATCACTTTTGATGTTATATTACGTAAGGAAGGCAGAGTGTCCTCACATTATTGTTGTAATTAAAGAATATTGTGCTTTTAATTTTCATAGTTCCTTCCTCAGCATTGTTTGATACGAATAGATGATAACAAACTGGTTATTGTGAGTTATTAATAACTCACAATAAATAATTTTATTTACTGCCTAGGAGCCAGAGCAGTAAGCGAGGCTGCTATGTACTAGGTGTCCCTCCCTACACACACAACTAAATGGATCATCTTTGATCTCTCTTTGCTTTCCGAGGTCTCTCTGCAGTTTGGACTTGGTGCTTACTAGTCCCTTTGCCCCCGCCGCTGGTTACCTTTCTGAGGGATTCTGTAAAAAAGAACAATTTGTTCTGCCTTCTGCATTACCTCTTGCATTTGTATGGAGAGGATGCTCCAGTCTGTTTTTAATTTCCATGATTCTATAGTGCTTTTGAGTCCAAGGTGCTAAATATAGATCTAACCCATAACAGCCAGCCTCTTTTTCATTTCTATCTTACGATGTTATTTTCTGCTTTTATCATTTAAGCCTAATGGATTTACATTATTAGGAGCTCTCCAGTGGTTATGAATGTGGTTATGAGCACGAAAATGCCTCAGAAGTTTCCAGGAACATTTGTCTGAATAAAAACATGAAAAAAGTGACTCTTCCCTGGCTCTGCAGGAAGTGGACTAGTACAGTGAAGACAACTTCTCTCTCCTCTTCATACTGCAAACCTGTGTATACCCTCTGGGTAGGGGAAGCACATCCAGCACACTACCTAGAAAAATGACACTCTGGAGAAAAATCAGCAGACAGCATGAAAAGTGCTGGCTCAGACATCTTGTGTTGGCAGACTCCTACCAAAAGTAGTTCTGGATAAGCCAGTACATCTGTAGTCAGAGCAAACTATTCTTTCTTCCTATTCCTAACACAGTCAGGCCCAAAAAAATACAAGTCAGGAAAATGTTTGGGGAAACTATTAAGGAACATAAAGGGAAAAGAATATCCAGACAAATATAGAGCCATTTGAGACAAATATGAAGTCCTGTGTAGTAAACATCTTGAATTTATAGGGGCTAAGTCAAGTCAAACACAAGTGGTGGCATTTTGGGACTGAACTGTAGTGGATATAAATGGGCAGGCCTACAGGAGACACAAAGACTGCTCGGCACAAATCTGGAGTCATACCTGTGCTTTTCCAAGCCTAACTGATATTAGGGGCCTAAGCTAGTAACTGGTGAGGAGTGGGGCGTACGGCAGTCTTGGTCACTTCATTTAATTTCTGTCCAAGTATCTTCTTCCCTGGCCGTACAAGAGGGATATGAGAGAGGAGTTTTATGTGATCAGGGGAATCCTTCCTTGTTGAGCTTGGTTGGGGTTAGGGTCTTTTTGTGCGATAGTTCCAAAAAGCATGTCTGAAGACTCACCACAAGGTACAAACATTGATGACTGACCCCTCTAGAAGAAATAAAGGTTGGAACCTACATGAACAGCCATCCTGGGCACAGTGAACTTCTCTTTACTTGGAGAAGCTCACCATGCTTAGCTTGGATATTGAAGTGCTGTCTGAAAAGGGCTGAAATGCACAATAGCATGCCATGGAACTCAGTGTTTGGATACTTTCTTGTTTTCAGGTGCCTCTCAAGGGCAACATGTAATGGTTTTGGGGAAAGTGAGTCTTCACTACCACCCTTAGTCAGGGTCACTCCAATCATTCACTTTGTACTACTAATGGTTCGCCTGGGCTTGTCTGTGGAAGGAATAAGCTAATTTTCTCTGAAATAAACTTTAGGAACAGCCAGGAGCATAGTTCACTCCAGGCTTTGCTCCTAGTAGGTACTATGATGATAGACCAAGCCTGGTTGCCCTACAAAGCCCTCCTGCTCTAAACCAGCACTCTGTGCATCTGGAAATATGACATTATATCCATAATCCATGCTCTGTGCCTGGGAGACTGCAAGGAAGATATTTGGCTTGTTCACTCTCTGGTTTGCTGTTGGAAGGGTTGGTTTTCATGGTGCTGTCCATGAAAACAGACATGTTTTCATGGAGAGGAGAAATCTGTTGCTGCTGGAAATTGCAGTAGCACTATAGTTCTGGATTGCTGCCAGCAGGACAGATGGCCCAGGAGCAGTGCAGCGCTAACTGCTGCACCCACCCAGAAAGTGTATTGTGCTAAGCAGGACCAAGCTGGTCCCCGTTGTATCCTGGCAAAGAAAGAAAGGTATTCTATGTAGGAAGGGAGCAGGTATTTACTTTGAATGTGCTGATAACCACACACCTCAGCAGGTGAGGAAGTTCAAATATGACAAGTCCAGTCAGACTTAATTTTTCCTAGCAAAAAATGCCAGAACACTGATGCACAAGAGCAACGGTTTGCTGCAACCTGGTAAAAGGGGGTTCTACTACATTGCTCCAGGCTGTCCTGGAACCAGTTAATCCTGTCTCTTCTGCCTCCAACTATCAAAAAAATTATTATGAATACCCAGGGACTGATAATTTTAAATGCATTAGGGGAAGCACAGAGGCTGGAAGTTAACAACAAGAACAACGACAAAAAAGGCAGGAAGTGGGGTGAGAATATGGACAAGAAATTAAAATGATATGATGTCCTACGGGTACATGAATTGAGTGACAGATGCAAGGCTATGTCTTCCAGACAAATGTTTCAAACTCCAGTCCCCAGAGCCCACAGTGGCAAGTGTGCCCAAAGAGAGCATCCCCCAAGAGCAGGGACTGAGTGTTGTGTCCACCACAGATCTTCTATGAGCCCTTAAACCAGACAGGCTGTGTGTATGTACTAGTAAACTGAAAATGGTCAGGGTATGAACCTGAACAGTACTTTACCTTCATTCATACTACAAATTATGGGCACAGTCCAGCTGGCACTCATCCAGGCTCATCACCATGGTTAGCAGATGGTTAACTCACTCCCAACAGTGGTCTGGACTGGAGAGAACTCAGCTTTGAGGAATACTTGAATCTGTCCTGTGTCATCTCAACCACTAAAACCTGATTGACAAAGCCCTAAATCAGATCATCTTTTAACTCCACTTTACTTGCCCTCCTCCTGGCTAGTAATGCCTCCTTTGAGGCCAGCTGTGAATTATCTGCCAAAGGGAAGTTCTTAAAAAGCTTTAGCTGAAGTAGCCTGCCTTATGTTCTCCATTAGGCAGGCTTTACTCCTCCCATGTTCAGCATTCCACCAGCAGAAGTTGGATTAGACTTGTGTTTCTTGGCTAAACAATGACTAAAGGAAGCTCGATAACTATCTACAAGTATTTGATGGGTGTAAACTCCAGTGAGGAAGAGGAATTGTTTAGTGTGGTTAAAGGACTTTTATGGCTAAGAGTGATTAGATTAAATTGAACAAAGCAAAGTATAAACTAAGTACTCTTCATAACACTAGCAGGTTGCAAGGGCAGCTCCCAAAGGATGTGGTAGAAGCAGTGATGTCTGGGTCAGTTGAAACGTCACAGGGAGCAGAGCAGTATTTACATCACTGACCTCAGAGCAGCATCCCATGAATAGCGTGTCCACTTTCACCAGCGTGTCCACACCCACACTGCCCTGCATCTATGCAAGTGCACAGCCAGATGAATCAGGAGGGAAGAAGGGTGTCAGGATGGTTCAGCCTCTGCCTGCACCTGATTTGTCCCAGTTTCTGGTGGTGTAATACATTACCTTAAACAATAAATTTTCATTCTGCTGACAGTGATTCTGATCTTGTGCCTTTTAAGGGAGAAGTTATGCTTACACTTTCCATAGTAAGCCACGAGCAAGTTTTCCTGAGTACTTCAGCAGGATGAGGCTTGAAACTCAGTTATCTTAAGCTTGCTAGTAACTTTAGGTTATCACGTATCTACAGAAATGCCAACAGGTTATACCTTTGTCAGCTGGCAGGATGCATTATAGGATGATCAACAATGTAGAAGAAGGAGACAAAGAGGAGTGCACAATTCCTCTGAAAACATACTGTTGGCCCCATATTCACTGCCAGGAAAAATGAGCTTACTCTCTCACAAGTGAGTAGTATGTCATAATCCCATCTTGCCCTTTTTCTTTGGAAACCAAACAGAAGAGCACACAATCCCATCCATCAGGAGTTTCTGATGGAGATCATGAGCTGACCTGGGCACTGAAAACAAATGTCAGCAACTTCAGCACTGCTGTGTCTTTCAAAATCCTGCAGCCTCTGAGGGAAAAAGAAATAAAGGCATATGTGATGTTTGATGAGTCAGGATGCTTTGTCTTGGCATGATTGTTTCTCTGCCTAATTACACAGACACAATAGTAAAGAAATTAAATGAGCCAGGTAATATCTGTTGTGGATGTCCTGGTCATCTAGGGGACAAGAACTTTATTTACCTGACATGACTTATAAACAAAGGTACCTTGTTTTTAAAACAGCATATTGCTTCCAAATTGCAGGTTATCTGTTCTGAAACAACACCACTTAATGGGTTATCTCCTCCTTTAATGGGGTGCATTTGTTGACATATCATTAAATCCCACTTACCACAAGTGTGAGAAGCCTGCTGTTAAAAGCTGCAAGCAGAAAGGCAAGGAGGATATATGCATCCTCCCATGGTGCTTTCAAAGACGCCCTTGATCTGTTCATAAAAGGTCAGAAAAGAAGCAAGGAATTCAAAAGCCTTAAAAAAACAGCCTGGACTGAAGTCTTCAGTAGTGCGTCATCACAAGTTTTCTTCTCCCAAGGGAGTAATTCTTCAGATGTTTTACAAGCCCCTTGCTGGTGTCTCTCCTGTTTTTCTTCAGGAGAAATTTGTCTATTTATGCATTTATTGAGCCTCCTCCCTTTAAACAGTGGCAGAGCTGAGAGACATCTCTGCATATGGGAGAGAACAACAAGGTAAACAGTGCCTCCCTTGCATATCCCTTGCCCAAATGCTAAAACTACCTGGTTAGACCACCAAAAAGAACGGGCATGGCAGTATCACAGAGACCCTGCTGTGCTAAAACATTGTTCCTCCCACGCTGGTGAGTGGCAATGGGCTCAAATAATAACATATTTTCTATTTTTTTCTCATAGGCATGGGATACCAATCCTGGTGGCTTCATTAAAAATGGCATGGTTAAGAATGGTGTTTTACATAGGATAGTTTCCCATCTTGACCAAGATTTTTCTTTGCGTAAAAGGCTGGCAGGTGGTCTTGCCTTTGATGATGTTTAGAAAAGATTAACTTTCCTTCTCATGTACCTGCTGTCTTTTCAGATCCAAATACAACCATGTATACACTGTATGGGTAGTAGAGAGGAAGAAAGAGGGATTGCAGCGTTTCTGTCACCTCACATGACCACACTGGTGATTTCTTGACATTATCACTGGCTGCTCTCAAAGCCACTGATGAATGCATGTTTAACCTATGCCACAAGAAGCTGCAATTCCTGTGCAGTCTCTGCACTGGAAAGTAGGGGTGCTCAGTCCTTCATGAAATCCCATTCTATGATTTTCAGCCCTGACTTTGCAAACTCAGAAAGTTCAGAGCTCATAAACTGGGTTTAAAGACAGGCGAGTGCTAACCTGAGCAACTTTAGGTAACCAGTGACCCCAATGCAGGTTTAACAAATCTCTAACAATAGCACTCAATTTAAAATGTGTGTTACTGTGTCCTCTTTCCTATGTGTTGAGGGGTACAACCCCAGAAATCTAACCTGTATTAACATACGAATTTTAAGAGAATAAAATATCAAGAACAGACAACTGCAGTGTCTTCAGAGTCTTGTTGTATGTGATATGGACCTTAAATATTACAGTTGGTGTCCATAGTATTGAGAGCAACTTGACAGATGTATCCCACGTAAACTATAGTGTTTTTTCAAAGGCAGTCATTGCAGATTACTCCATGCATCAGCTTCTTCTCAGAGTGACCCTCACATGATTGCCTTCTCTTTTCATTGCTCTTGTGTTTTCCAGTAGATGACAAATATGAAGCCAAGGAGGTAATTTTCCTAGGCCAAAAGACCCCACAGGTGTTTTTAACATGGAATTAGACTTTCATTTTAAAAATACATCACTAATACGGTATCTAAGAACATGACTACCAGAACGTACCATGACATACCAGCTATGGAGCACATTTTATAGTGATTGCCTGGAATGACCTTTCTGGGCAGAATAGCTCCTTCTGCCTGAGTGAAAACCAGAAGAACAGCAGCATCATAGAACGTGTAAGGTCGAGAGGGACAAGACCTTCTCCTTGGTCTCCTGGGTCAGAGATTCCTGAGGGCTGGCCTTGGCAGTGAAGACTGAAACAAAAAGATGTGCAGTGTCTCAGCTTTCTCTGCAACCTCTGTTGCAAGAGTCCCTGTTCTTTTTAGCAGCTGGCCCACATTTTCCTTAGTATTCCTCTTGTTATTGACGTATTTAAAAACCTTCTTGTTATCCTAGACATCCTTAGCAAGGTTTCATTCCAAATGGGCCATGGCCTTCCTTGTTGCATTTCTGCATACTCTAACAACATCCCTATATTTATCCCAAGTGGCCTGTCCCTGCTTCCACCTCATGTACCTCCTATGTAAGTCTGGGTTTTGACAGGAGTTCCTTGTTCATCCTTGTTCATCTCCTGCCTCTTTGGCTCAATTTCTTGCCACTGGGAATGTAATGTAGGCACTTTCTGGGCTGCATGCACTTAGTGGAAGTATTTCCACTTCAGCCTTGTTTTGCTGTGTGGGAGAAAAGTACCTTGTCCCCACTGTAGGGGTAGGAAGAGGCTCAAGTTCAAAAATGCCCTGCGGTTCATCCACGAAACATTATGCAGCATGCCAAAGCTTAAGCCCAACCAGCTTCTCTCCTTGCTTTACACATTATTTATTTATTTTACCAAATTATGCAACATATATGAGTTGACCCTGGCACTCCTCTTTTCCCAGGGCAGAGAGTCCCCTGCTATCACACAACCACTTCTTGGCTTGGCTGCTGTCTCTTGGCAGCTCTGGGAGTCTTGCTTTCTCACCCAAAGGTCAGTTAGCGTGTCAGGAAGGCATCAGCTCCAAATTCAGACTGTGGTGCTTAGGACTGCTCTGAGGACTATGGAGATGCTCCTGAGATGGCGGAAGACCAGAACCCAGTTTCCTCCCCATGGGGTGCAGAACTCATCCCATGCTCCATTTGAAGGAGACAGATTATGACATATCTCTTCTTTGAGAAAAGCCTCGAGGGGAAAGATTTGGGGGTGTTAGTTGATGAAAAGCTGGATATGAGTGACAATGTGTGCTTGCAGCCCAGAGAACCAACCATGTCCTGGGTGGCATCAGAAGAAGCATGGTCAGCAAGTTGAGGGAGGTGATTCTGCTCCTCTACTCTGCATTCCTGAGAATCCACCTGTAGTGCTGCATCCAGGCCCCAACATAAGAAGGATGTGGATCTGGTGGTGTGAGTTCAGAAGAGGGCCATGAATATAATCAGAGGGCTGGAGCACCTCTCCTATGAAGACAGGCTGGTACAACTGGGGTTGTTCAGTCTGAAGAAAAGAAGGCTCCAGGGAGACCTTATAGCAGCCTTCCAGTACCTAAAGGAGGCTACAAGAGAGCTGGAGAGGGATTTTTTACAAGGCCATGTAGTGATAGGACAAGGGGGAATGGCTTTAAATTGAAAGAGCAGGTTTAGATTAAATACTAGGAAGGAATTCTTCGCTGAGAGTAATGAGACACTGGCACAGGTTGCCCAGAGAAGTTGTGGTTGTCCAGTCCCTGAAAGTGTTCAAGGCCAGGTTGGATGGGGCTCCGGGGAACCTGGTCTAGCAGAAGGTGTCACTGCCCATTGCAGTGGGGTTGGAACTAGATGGTCTTTAATATTCCTTTCGACCCAAACTATTCTATGATTCTTTCTGGTTGTTGAAGGCTTCACAATGCTCAGTGTCACATACACCATTTTCTGGCTTTCCCCTTCCCTGCATCAGGAATTGTAAGCAGTCACGCTGCACGGCAACTACCTCATTACTGGGTTTTCCTTATGCAGCATTTTAACAAAGGAGTGCCTCGGTACAAAAGAGACATCTGTAAACTGAAGGAGATTCAGAAAACAGCAATAATAAAAAGCACAATGCTCTTGGAAACATCTGTAAGGCAGCAATTTAGAGCCCACCTATTAGCATGCTGGGACAGACCTCAAGTGAAGTAAAAAGAAATGAACTTGTTAAATACCTCTAAAGCTGGCATGTAAAAAGTATTGTTGTCTGTATGTAGATAGCTTGTGTAAACAGCCTTTTCCACCTGGGGCTAAATCTCCGTAATTATGTATTATTTGCAAGAAGAATGCAGAGCGTGAGGAATGAATATGTTCCAAATGTGTCCAAACCCTGACCAGGCGAAGGCTGTGATTTTAGCTCACTTCAGGGAGAGGAGTACAAGCCCATGCCTTTTGTTTATTCTTCTTGAGCTCTTTGTAACAATTGTGCTTTTTACTGGAAGTGACTCACCTGGCAAAGAAGATAAGAAACCCAGAAGAACCACTCAACAAAAATATAGTGCTGGAAACTATCCTCCAAATTTAAGGCTTACAGTCCATCTGAAACTGTAATCATATTCAGGCCCTTCAGGCTTCCCTAATTACTGAGAAGAAGAACTATAATTCTTTTCTAAATGTGGTGTCAGCATTTGTTACAAGCAACCAGCACAAAATTATCCAAAAAACTTTCTTGTCATCTATAAACCTGCAATTTGATATGCCTCACCCAATATTTATTCTGTAACAAGAGAATTTTTTACATAGATTTTTATTGTAAAGACTCTTTAATCTACCAGGCCACGTGTAAGATCCCACGGCTAGAGGCTGCAGCTAGCTATGTTTCAGCTAGCAACAGGGTGCTCATGTTAACAGCAATTAATTAAGCACTGAAATAGGTCCTGAGGGGATATGATGGATTTGCCACTTCTTGAAGTCTCTGAACTTGGTCTTTCCAAACCTCATGCTATACCTGAAATACAAAGTGTGGTCTTTGTACAGGCATTATGGGGAGGGGAAATGTTACAGTATTTCTTGAAGTCAGTGAGAAGATATTTTCCACATCAAAGCTACAATTTTTTCTTTTTAACACACATAATGAAATTCATTCTTACCCAGTCTACTTCAGTGGAAATTAAGGCACCACCACCAGATTGTACCAGTAAGTAAAGCCAAACTTTTGAAAACAGATATACAGCTAAATTTGCAGATGCCTACTGGGCTGCAGAGCAGAATTTTCAGACACACTGCTGCCCACTACTAATTTTTAGCAATGTGTCTCACTGTCAAGCCTTCCATCTCTGGAACAATACATTACTATTGAAATATTTAATGAGTCACTTGTAAATATCCCACAGGAACAAGAGCACATTTATCTCATGCTGCAGAGCTGTATTTTAAAAATAGTTATCTTAAAAAATAGAAGCCCCATGCAACAACTGAAAAAAGCCCAAATGTTTTCCCCTTCATACTTCACAGGAGACTTTCTTTCTCTCTGCCTTTCCCTTTTCATTTCTCATCCACTCTTCACCCACAGGGTTATGCTGAGGTGACTACGAGGACGTCCAGGCTGAGACACTTTGTTTGCATTCTTCAGTCAATTTGAGTTGGCTCCTCTCCCCTGTGTGGGGTTGGCAATGTGAAAAAGTGGCCTTGTGACAAACTTGGGTGTGACCCTATAAAACAGCAACAGATCCCAGCATGACTGCTGGGTCTTCTAACTCTTACTCCATGGAAAATGTGAGGCAGCTTATCTCATGTGCACTGACAAACTTAGGTTTGTCTTAGGGCAGGAGCATGCATCTATGGTGTTATCACAGCGGGGCTAACTCAGAGTGTTGCCACATCCTGACTCCCCTGCCAGTAACTTGTCACAGGGCTTTATTCTGTGCCTTCTTGCTTTGTTAATAGTGGTGAGCCAGAGCCAGATCCTTGCTGTGTACGTTGGTGCTTCTGTTACTGCAGGACCTCAGCAGCACCAAGAATTTCTGCTGCTGCTGTGGCTTCTGTGACTCTTGCACTACGCATTCCTTCAGCTCTGAAAAGATAAGAGGACCTTGGAGCTGCTTTTCAAAATTTTTCCTTAACCTGGTGCTATGGTGTTACTCCACACATGTAAGAAGTGGTTAAGAAGGTGGTTATCTGTAGGATGCTGCAGCTTTTCATACCGCCAGCACAGAGAAGACTCTAGGTGTGTAGATTCAAATATCTCCATTTTAGGATTAAACCAAACCTCTGTTTTCCTAAAGATAACATCAAGGATTTTGACAGTAAGGGTGATACCTGAGTCAAAGGTTCTTGCAAAAGGGTTCTGACGCACCAAGGAAAATTACAGAGCCTGAAGCACTAAACACGAGCCAGACACAGCTCACAGAGCATCACCCTGTGTGACCCTGGCTGCTCCTCTGAATCGGGAGATATTCTCGTTACTTGGCTCTGCCTGTGCAGTGAGTGGACCCAAAAAAGTACAAACCATTGGCCTGCCTTGTCTGCGGATTGTGCACCCAAGTCTGCTTGCATGACTGGGTTTATCCTCTGTTTTATCATCAACAACCAAGCCACTCCAGACGGAGTTCCACTGGTCTGCACTGGTGACACAGAGATTTTCAATGCACTCTTCATGGGCTAGATGAGTCTGGCCTTTGAGAGCATGGAGGGACCTTCCAAGCTTGGAAAGCTAGTTTGGAGGAGAGAGCAACATGTGTATTTCTGAAAATCAAGATAATGAGGATCTTCCATTTTGTGCCATATTTTGGATTAGTAACCATACTGGTCTCATTTAATCGGTAATCAGAGAGAAATTTTTTCTCTGCTAAGATGTCCTTATGCATACACATTTGCCCTACTAGAGCAGAAATTATTATGTTTTAGTGGTTTTTATTCAGGCTTTGGTGCTGGACAGACTGAGGATGAGATGCAAGTGCCAGAGCTGGCTGTCCTTGATTGGTTTGCCACACAAACAGTTGCTTTGACCTGCTTCTTCCCACTTCACAACACACCCACAAACACTGCTTTACTCCTTATTGGAGCAGACCAATGGAGATGAAGCAGCTGTGAAATACACCTGCCCTTTGTCTGCAAGCCCTGCTCAATTACATGCCTTTAACTTGGCAATATAGACTAGCTATCCTGTAATAAAAATATATTTCTTTCCTCTACCCACATCTCTGGATCAATCAGCAACTTGAAACAGCAGGAGGAAAATTAAGTAGTGATACAGGGGGAAAAAATAAAAGTTGAGCATGTAATCAGCCAACTAAACACCATTAGGACATACTGTCCCACACAGTGGGTGTACAGCTGCACTGGACTGTGACCAAATCTATTAATAGGCCATGCAGAACTCTTTGTAGTCCCAAGAGCAATGTTCCTCAAACTTTTGAGCCTAGAGTTCCTTCCCTGTAACTTCAATAACTCCCTTGTGGTGTTTAGTTACGGTAGCTGACTCTTCAGAAAAGATCAAAAGTCTGACTGTAGTTTTGTCAGACTAGAAGTCAGAAACCCTGCTCTTCATTTTTTGCCCAGGCTAGAAGAGAGAAATAATGCTGAGACCATAAATTTAGCCCTAATGTAGACAGGAGATTGCCCATAGAGCATCTTATTTGCTCTAGGCTTAATGGTAGACATGAGAGGCAAAGACTGGGACGGAAACTATATAGTTTGGTTTACTGTTGATGTGGAAAAGGACGTTTTGCATCCCAGGTCCAGAGGACCAGGCTGTCACATGTCTTCAGTATCCTACACCCTGTGGACCAGCACACTTGCCATGTCATCCTACAAACTGGCTGGCATTTTGGGATCGTATGCCTCTTGCCAAGATTACCTACATGAGAAACCATCCTCTTGGTCTCCGTCTGTAACTCTATGGTGACAAGCAGAAAATTCCTACCTAAAAGTTATTTCATTTTAGAGACGTTTAAAGAAGATGATTTATGCCTCACATCCAAGAGGCATAATAGAGGGGAACAGGGCAGATCTGATGTTCAGCAGGCTTATAGACAGTAACTCTGTGTGTCAAGGTACTGGGCTGCCATTACTCCATGAATAAATTTGTAACATCCTTGGACTGCTCCAGTCTCTTTCCTCTACCAAAGTCTGGTTTGTGGCTGAAGCCAAAAGCCAGTGCTGCAGCTCTATGATTAATTCTCATCTTCCCCATGACCAAGGAAGGGACTTGAGGTCCCTGGGGGCAGTGGATGCTTTCTGCAGGACATGACCCTGAAGAATTGGAGTCTGATGAATGTCTGCAGTACTGTCTGAAACTCAGGGGTGAAATCGTGCTTGGTGGGAAAGAGCAGCAGCAATGTGGGAGAGAAATGCTCGAGGGAGAGGGTGTACCCTGAAACAGTGGAGGAAGCATGTGTGAGGCAGCAGCTGTGGAAACAGGCAGCAGGGAGGTGGTAAAGACTTGGGAATGAATCCTGGAAACAAGCAAAAGCAAAGCACAGTGATGGAAGGAGAGGTGAAATGAGGGCTGTTTGTGGAAATGGCCTGGGGACAGCCCTGCATGGGGACGGGGACACTCTGACTTGCAATGTGAGGAAGGCATAGCCAATGCAGCCACTGCAGGCTGGGAGAGCCGGACTGAAGCCTCTGGGGCGTGGTGGGGCACCTCTCCAACTCAAAGCAGAGCTGTCACCTAAGTCATCATGGGCTTGGCTGTGTAAATTTATTTATTTAACTGAATTGCCCAAGTCAGGAGTTGAGTCAGCCCACGACAAGCGTCAGTAAGGCTTTCACACCTTTCAAGGTGTCTCAGCCCACTGGCAGCAGCAGGGAGGGCTGGTTGGGGCACGAACACAGCAGGCTTGCCAGCCCTGCCTGGGGCTTCTTCCCCAGTCAATGGAGTGATGGGGAGGGGATGCAGCCTACCGGCAATGACTCAGCCCACTGAAGAGCAGAGGTGCTTTCATGAGGTGCATGTTCCCTTCCGTGCTTTGACTATAGGAAAAGCCTAAGCAAAGACAGCTTGTAATTTAGGGATTCCAGCCAAAAAGCTCAAGTTAGAGAGGATGAGTCTGGATATCCATGTAGATATAGAATATATGTAAAAGTTAGCGTTGTAGAGCAGAGTGAGTGTCGGAGTAGGGTCGTTAAGTTCTATTAGAAAATGAATAGATTGGCCGATGGCTCTGAAATGGTGTCATCAAGCTAGGCAGCTATGGGCCTTTGCAAGTGATAACAAGGTGACTCTTAGGTGTCACTCAAACCCACCGTTGGGTATAACTTAACCACTTAGTTGCTTAGTTACTCTTCCCATATATAGTAAAGTGATGTTTAAAAAAATGTATAAGAGCCCTGCGAGAACCCTGGAATACATATGTAAAATAAGGTAATATTAATAAACATCTTTGGCTGAAGTCTTCGAGACTGTGTGTTGGCGGAGTCCGTGAAACCCTGAACGCCAATTTCACAAGTGAGAGTAGGCAAGTCATCTCAGAGAGCACCAGAGCTGACTGTATGGTTTTCAGCACGATAAGCACCACTTCTTGCATACTTATAAATACAAGTGAAGTTGGAACTGGTGTGTTGGCTGTGGCTCCCGGTATCGCACATTTCAGTTCAGCTCTCTGGAAAAACTAGCTCTTGGTATTAGTTTTAAGATAATGCTAGTGGGAAGAAGCGAATGGCAAAGTATGGCTGGCAAACTGTCAAGCTGTTAAACAATCACTGAGAAGCACAAGTTATAAATTTCTTTATTGTATCAATTTGACATTACAATTCAAGACATAAGCAGGTTTTCCAGGAACTCAAATGAACCAGTATCCAGAATTTTATTCATAAGGTGAATCTGAAAAAAGGTCAGTAATATTTAAAATATGTATACTATTCCCCAACTTTGTAGTTAATGAAAAGCTAGATAATTTCTGTTACCACAGTTAAAAATAATATTTTGGCACATGCTGTTGTGTTTTAATGATAAATCCAACACAGATATGCTCTAGTATTTTTGGACTGTAAAAATATTTCTGAAGGCAGCTGCAAAGCTTCCTACGACCAAGTCAGGGTGAGATTTTGAGGGCAATTTTTTGTCTTCTCTTTGCAGCTGATAGTACTATCTGACAGTGCAGTATATTGGTTTATTTCTGACCTTTTCCTCATGTTTCCTACTACAGATGAGTTCCCAAGGCAGAAGTATAGAACCTACATCATGCAGCAGCCAAACAACCTGTGCCTCTCTCAGCCAAAGCCCCACAAAAGCAGTCACTCCTCTGTCCCCATGAGCGAGGCCTCTGTCCCACTAGGTGATCCATGAAGGGTCTTTCAGATGCCAGAGCTGATGCATGACCCAAAAAATTCTTCCTCCTATCATGTGACCTATCACAGTGATTGGTACCTCAGCTGGATTACAAAACCTTTCAGCGCCCATGGAATAGAAATACTTAAAAGCTATGTGTGCGATCAATGGAAATGTGTCAGTACATGGGTGCGAGAACATAATGGAGTAAACAGCAAGCATTGTAGAGTCTGGATACCATGGGAGAAAATACAGGGAATGGAGTGAGGCAGAGGATTTGAGTTTGTCGCATATTTCACCTCTGTCCCACCTTCTCTTCACTCCTTTTCTTTATTTTTCAGTTGCCAGGGTAATGCAAGCAGAAAAGATCATCCAGACCCATCCATTCTGGCTTTCAGGACCTATTTTTTAAATAAAACCCACTATACCTGTGTTTATGTGCTGCGGTGCCTCCTCAGATGGCTGTATCCCGAAGCCCAGGCTAGCCTGCAGTCACCCAGAGGGGCTTTGGGCAGATTCGGGCACCAGGCGACCAATCGGCCCTTCATGGAAGGGCTCAGGACGCCCGGTGACTCAGGGGCTGCCAANCAGGGAGATTGTGGCGGGGGAAGACACTGGTGGAGGGAACTAAGTGGGATCAAGGGAAGGGGAAGACCGGGGCAGTCCATTTACAAGCAAGGCTAATGGGGGATAACTGGGGATAACAGAACTGTACATAAAATGAAATATAAATGGATATATAAACTTATAATATACACTGCCACATTTATGTGGAGACATCATGAGTAAATATTCTATGCCATGGATTCAGTTTTCTTTCAAGACCTGTATTAATAATACCTATATAGGTCAAATTGTTCACGGGCTCCTCTTCCAATGAATGCTTTATTTAAATGTATATCGAAAACTTGTTTTTACAATGGCTTTCTTCTCTTTAATAGGATTTGACATGTTCACTGTGGTGTGGCATGCTAGTTGTTTGTATAAAGCTTTAAAATATATTTCTGAATGGTGCTATATAAATACTGCATGCATTGATTTGTACTGTTTTATTGTGCAACTGAAAGGTTTCCTGTTCTATACCGTAATATGACTTGTTATTTTTCCAGCACACACATTAGCCTGTATTCAACTTCTGCGCAAGGTAGAAGAACTCAAATTAAATTTACAAGCACACCTGAGCAAAGCTAGTTAGCTCTGGCAAGATCATATTTCCGTGATTAAATAATGCTGGCTATTATAATACATTGCAAGAAAGTGTGGCTATAAATCCCTGTGTCAGTTAATTTCCAATGCTTTATTGTACCATAGAAACTCTGCTATACTTTCTAGTAAGCAAAAGGCTAGACGTGGAACTGAGTCACCCTGAGCAGATGTGTTAGACACTAACTTGGAGGAGATAGAAGTGATAATGCTGTTTTCACATGATCATTCCTCTCAAGGACTTTCCTGTGCTACACAAACAATAAATTGATCTTCACTGCATCTCACCACAGAGTTTATTAACTGAGGAAATTGGTTCCCAGAATAATTCAGCATTTTGCTCAAGGCCAGAGAATATGTCCACAGCAAGGAGAAAGAGCTGGAAAACTCCACTTATTGCCATTTAATGTTGAACGCTAACATTTAACACAGAAGGCACTGGTGTCAGAGCCTAATGCACTATACACCTACAGTGCAACAAAACCATACTGAGTATGTTGGTCACCACCATGTACCCCTGGGGACCTGTCAGGGCACCAGGTCCCTGGCAGGGTGAGTCACTGTCTCCTGCCTGACTATAGGGGTGAGAAGTCTGTGGCTCCACCTCTGTCCTTGGTGGGACACATCAGTAGGTCTCTCAAAAGTCCAGGAGGATCTCTTGAGGGCCATGTCTACCCAGATCAGGGAACAGAGCCACAGAGGTCCTGGTCCCACAGTCATCTGGGTCACACTGCAGCTTGCAGACTGCTTTTCTTTTGGTGGAAACAAGACTGATAGAGCTGTATGGGTGATTGGTATATACCTGGCTCTGAGCTGAAAATATGCAACACATGGCCAGGACATACGTCTGAGACTGGTACAGTGCAGCAGCTCAACACCATCTAGAGTTCAAGGTTTTTACAGGTGACTGTGACAGCTTTGTGTTTTATTAAGATTTCTCATTTACCAGTCACTTAACATTGTTGTGAAAATTTGACCATTTGGAGTAAAGTTTTCCAATCCAGGTGTTTGCCTCCGGCTGAATTATTTTAGATAAGGTGGGGAGGGAAACTCATGTAGAGCTGTTCCTCGTGGCCAAGATTTAGGCTGTGGGAAAAGACATACATGTAGAAAAATTATGTGTCTTACCCTTTGAAACTCTCCAGTGCTCTGTGAGTGAAAATATAGTTGTATGAGGAAAAGAAAAACAGAGCAGACAAGGAATTGGGCTCTATGGGGACAAATCAAATTGATGGCTACTGTGAGGAGAGGGATGGAGGGCCTGGATGGGGTGAACTGGCACAGGCAGTGTACCATGATTAAAATTGGGAGGACGGGCTCAAAAACCCACAGATTTTACACAATGGGAGTAAATTGCTAAGACTGGGGAAAGTTTACAATGGGTCAGATCCTGAGGGGTGAGGCAGAAGGGAGCTAGGACAAGGGCAACCATTTAAAGTTTTGCACCCTAGAGAAGGCACTAGTCCATAGTCAGGACTTGGTCTGTTCCTAAGTTTCACCAGTCCACTGTCATCAGTGTTTATGTGTGAAATCACTGATGACAGCATGTTTTATCTCCCACATACTGTTAGAGGCAGCTCTCACCCCACAGGTGTGGTCTTTTAGCTGCCTTGGCAAATCTCAACATCGTGGTGTCTACCCTGCTGCTAAGTCATGCAGATGTCATGCAACCATACTTAACTCCCTTTAATTTTGTCTTTAATTGCACACAAACACTCTTGGGGTTTCTTCATGTATTCAAAGTCCTTCAGTCTCTTACTGTGCACTAGAGGAACATGTCTGAGCTGACAAGCACCTAATCGATCTGTTATTTTGCGGTATATTCCTGATTTTTACCATGCTCTTTGAATCCTGAAATACTTCATGAGATTTTTTATTCTGCTCACCACTGCAGAACAAGAGCTACCCAGCTATTAGCTGGTTCATTTTAGCAAAACTTCTTTGTCGTGAGATATCGTGATATTGTCATTTGGCAAATGAGCATCTAAATCAGCACTGAAGCTGCCAATTTTGAACCCACCAGGACTTGATTTTTTAGAGCACTTGCTTACTATATGATATGATGCTGTGAATCACTGAAGCATCACTCTGCCTGTCTCAGCTGAGACTGGGAGCTCAGCACTTCTGCAAACCAAACCACTGGTTTTGGAAGTCAGGCACCTAGAAAGTAAAAAGCTTGGCTGAACAGTATTTCCCAGCTCTGTGGAACAAAGGATTACATCCAATGATGTAATTTTATACTTTCTTCGCCCCACAGTCCTGTTCCTCATTGACTTCTAGCTTTTGGAATAACATGAAGTAGAGATGCTGCTATAGCCACAAAGTGGTCTAATTTATGTGCTGAAGGAAGGAGCTGTATAGGAAAATATTGACTGATCAGACAATCCAAACTGTGTCTGCATAAAACATGTATGTATGGGAGCTGAATTAAGGTATCAAAAGTAATTTTAAATTAGCATTTTCTAACATTTCTGTGCTTGTTCTGCCAAAATTATTAGTATTCCTTCAAAGGGGAGGTGGTGATTTGGTTTGGAATAAAGCTTATTTATTCTAATTATGCACAGAAAATAGCTAGTTCTATCTTTCTTACAAAATATTTTTGCAAATGGTAGAGTGCCCTCCTCTTCACATTCCTCATCAACTTGGATTCAGCATTTGAAGATGATAAATGGGCATCAAGCTCAGCATTTCCACCACCTCCTACCTGCTTTGACTCTTGTTTCATTAGAATTTCAGCAATGTGCTGGTTCATGGCAGATAACCTCCTCTCCCCCTCCAGAGTGCCTGTGAGTGTGTGTGAGTATGTAGGGGGTGAGAGAAGGGGTGCATTTCTCATCTCCTCAGCATTTATTACATTCCTATTTTGTTACCTCCTCTGCAGCAATAAATCAATGCTACTTGTTATTGTCTACTCCTTGAGCAGCATCTTAGGGGGAGAGACAGGCTCTCCTGACTATGATGCCATGTGTTTTATCAAATGTTAAAATAGAAATAAAGAATCAAAGTAAACCAAAGTAATTTTTTTTGGCACATTTTGAGAGGAAGGACCCTATCCCAGTCATGCCAGCTGCATCACCCATCAAGATGCTTTGTCCCATGCAGGCTACAATTACCAGCCCCAGCCTTATGTTGCTTGCACAGGCAGAAGAGGACAGTGTGTCAGTGGGGCTATGTTTCTGTTTCTATGGTGGGAAAGAAAATGTAGAATTTCTGGTGCTGATGAGTATTTCCTGTCTGCAGGCAGCTCCAGGACTGGGATGCTGGGTGCACCATTCCTGTATGTGTGCTGAGATGGATGCACACTCCTTGCACTTCTGCCATGGGTTAATGGCAAGTAAAGCCCTAAAAATAGGTTGTGGCTGGAGTAAAATACAGCATGATTATTATTTACTCTATCAAGATTAAAGGCATACACACTTGTGTCTGAAGAAACAATACGTGTGGTGCTTGGGACACAGTTTATTGGTGGATTTGGTGCTCTTAAAGGTCCTTTCCAACCTAAGTGATTCTATGATTCTAAATGAAAAGCAACTTCATAATGGTTCTGTGACTTACAGACACTCTCTGGAGAAACTTTGCCCAGAAAGCCTCTGCCTTCTTGTTTTGTTGCCTGTTTTCTAATCACAGCATATTATTTTGCTCCACACAGGCTTCCGGATTTTCTACTGGAAAAAAAGACCTTCCCACAAACCTGGCCCAACAACCAGGGATTAGATGTTCTCTCTTGCTACTGAGAACATACTGAAGAGATGATCTGGAGAAATTATCAGAAAAGAAACCGTGAGAAAGGCAGGTACATGCCTTCTAGAATAGAGGTGTTTGGCTGGTCCAAGCAGAGAAGTACAAAAAAATACTTGACACACTTGTGTAGGCATCCAGGACCAAATTACACAGGCAGGTTTAAGCCAGGATTGCAGCTGGGACTTTTTCATCCTTAACCCTTCTGATGTTAACTGGGGTAACTCATCTGGGAACCTTCCATGCAGAAGTTACTGAAGCGGTTTGCAGGCAGATTCTCAGAGTTTGAAATGCCAAAAAAGGCCCCCTGACACATTAGCATGTTTCTATTGTGGCTTTGTAGACTTATTTTACATTTTCTCTCTGCAGTGGTGAAAGGTGTACAGTTAGGTCCCCCCCTAGCAAGAAATGTACTTTATCAAACCTCAAATTGTCAGTAACGGCACTGGTGAAAACATGCACACACATGCAGCTCTTTTTCTACGTTTCCCATAAACTTTGCCTTGTTTTTTATTAAAATGGCTGCCTCAAGCTACTGACAAAATAACAGGATATGTGTAGGGTATGAAAAACTCCACCAACTTCAATTCAAGCTCAGCTTTCTTCTCCTGCTCTGATTTTCACCATTTTTTTCTGCCCCTACCCCAGTTTTCAAGGGGACATGTGTAGGTCATGGTGCTTTTTTCAGTCCCGTTGGGGAAGATGATGTCCTTGCATCAGACCCCATGTGGCCACAGCCCACTCTGCCAGGGGGACTGCCATGTTGCTGTCTGCCTCTTTGTTCCCCTTTTCCAAAAAATATCTCCCCAGCCTTCAGGCAGCTGTTAGGGCATGGACTCGTGTTACAACAGATGTCAGGTGTGTTTGCAAATACTGCACAGCCTTTGAGGGAAAGCTCTGGTTCAAGAGCTCTCCTTGCCCCATGACATGGTGGGAGGGAGTTGGAAAGGGACAACCTGGTGTAGAAATGGACAAGAGTTGGTTGAGAACAACTGGGTTTAGCGTGGGAGAAAATGGATTTTGAGGATCAGCCTCATAGTGCAGCTCTGGCCTCTTTTACCCACTGCATCTGTGGGGGTCCCAGGTGTCCACATCCTTGAAACTCACCTAGATTGGAGAGTTGATTGTTTCTTTTGTTGCTGAGGGCTACATTGCACTTCAGTTTACCTCTGGCTGAAGGAACCTACCTAGACATGTGACTATTTGAGACGGAATGAATTATCGACAGCCCACATCTGTTTTTTCTACAACTCTCTCACTTGCTGATTATAATTGCCCTTTAATTGCTTTTATAATTTCAATTACATAACAAGTAGGCTGTACTGCAGTTGCCAAAATTATCTGTTAATTTTATTTGTTTTTTAATCATTAATTGACTTCAAATGATTCCATAACTGTGATTGCGGTAGTCCTGAGAGAGTGATGAGTTCATTCAACAGGTGGACTTTCTCTGCATACTGTCTACTTACACTGGGCACAAGTTTGCCAGCTTCCTCTGTAGAGATTATTATTTAGATCTTGTAATGCTGACTAAACATCCTTAATGTGAATGAAAGGATCTCAGGGTTTATGCAATCAAGTACTGTAGAGATATCCAGTGTGAATGCAGGTAACAGCCAAGAGCAGATCATTCATCACTGTCACTAGGTGCTGTTTCTGTTTCACATGTCAGTTAGATGCTGAACTGGAAGAAGTCCAGGATCTTTGCAGGAGTGAGATGAAGATAGGACCAGCTCTTCTCAAGGGCTTTTATCCTGTTCAAGGTAGAGTGAGATCAGATATTAGGTTACGTTGAGAAAATTTGCTTGCATAATGCAACAATTAAATAGTAAGGATGAGCTTTAGGTGGAGGCTAAATGTCTCTTCTGGAAGAAAGCATGATCTTATGTGAAGCTGCTTCGGCTTTTTCTTTCCCCTGGACAAAACAGAAAGGGACAACTGCAACGGAAAGTCTTATTTGAGACTCTTCTCTTTTTCTGTTGTGTGGAAGGGGTTGAATTGGGAGATAGAGTATCGACTTGCTGGTCCTTAAGGAGCCTGTATGGACCCTGCTTTCCTGAAATGTCAAATTGGATGGAGGTAGTTTTCTGCAAGAAGCAGGATGACAATGAGGAGTAATAGAGTTGTTCAAGACCAACAAGACTATCCATGACTCTGAATAAGGCAGGAAGTGCAATTAGGAAACTCTGTGACTGAGCCTATGTGGATTGCTTCCAGAATGAATGGGTTTAGAATAAGGTATATAAATATGAGCATGTTTTAAATGATCAAGTAAGGGACCTTGGTCTATAGTAGCTATTTTAATCTTGTTTTACATTCTTACTTGTTTGTCTTCTTTGAGGAGAATATGTCCTTATTGCTTGGCAAATACTAAATCGAATCTCTTAAATAAGGTATGGCTGCTTTAAACTACATTCTGTCCTTTTTGTTAATGTTAGCCAGAAGCATAAGAGGTCCTATAGGATACACAACATGGAGACACCTGATTTAAACAGTCATATGTTTATTTGGAAACTTAACTTTTGCAATTTTTATTAGAGGGGGAAGTTGTGAGTGACCCACTCACCTTTTTTTCATTGTTGTTATTATTCCATTTATATTGGATTCTACTCCCACAGAAAGTGGAATCAAATGAAATTATTTTAAAAGGATGCATTTTGGAAAATTATGCAATTGAATTGATCTGGTCACAAGGGTTTTCAAGATTTTAGATAAACGTAGCTGATCCTCTCACTCTAGAGTCTAGAAGTGGAGTTATCTGCTTCTCCAACTCTCAGATATATTTTCAGGCTAAAGTGAAAAAGATGGCAGACTGAACTTCATCCATCTGTCAAATATCCATGGTCAGTTTATCAGGACTGCAAATAGAATGTCCCAGGAGTGCAGAGAACTGAGTTGGCTCAGTGCAGAGTGGTTTATCAGTTCAGGTACAGTGTCATGTGAAGGTGGCTTTAGGATTTTAAGGTCAGAAAGGGTTCAGGAGATGTAGAGTTGTGTTTGCACACTAATGAGCTTAAGATAATAAACTTTGTGGGGCCCAGCCTGGTTCCCTGCATAGCTGCCTCAAGTGTCTGGTGCCATATGTTCCAGGGTGTGCTTTCTTCTGGAGGACACACTCTGGCTAGCAGCTTTTACAGGTATCATCCTTATGATGATGATGAACCAAAATGTCCTCATTGCAATACCACATAATATGGAGGACACTTCAGCTGAATTAACAAAGTGAGAAGTTTTGTTTTAAAAGCTAGTTGAGCAGACTGTAGATTTTGCCTAGTGCATGACTTTCACAAATTCAGAGGTTTTCACTTTTCCTCAAAATTTGTAAGTCAATTTGGAGTGCTTAGTGTGAAAAATATTCTTTCATTATAACTCAGATTGTTTGATTAAATATAGTAAATTCAAGCTTTAACATGTGTTCATCACAACTTTAGATAGGCTCATTTTAGAAATAAGCCAAATTCCAATTTAAAGGAAAAATTCCTCCCCCCACCATGGGCAGATTCTGCATTTGCAGGAATTCCTAGAAGGTATGCCTTTTGATATCTTCCCAACTTTTTTGCCACTGGCAACTTTTATTCTTCTGGCTTCTTTGATTTTAGGTTATCATGAGAAGTATGGAATTCCATGGGGATGTAAATGGAAACTAGGAACAATAAAACAAAAATTACAGGAGTAATACAAAGGTAAAGCATCAAAATTTTCTATTCTTGCTTCCTACAATACCAAGTGACCATTAGAATCCATTTCTCTTTCACTATTGATCCTTTCCTGGTGGGAATGTCTGATTATTTGACTTCTCTGACATATCCTTCCTCTCCCTCTTTCCTTTCAGTGTCTAGAGGACTTGGGGATGGTCAGAAATACTGCAAATATCAATTACTCCAGCTTCCCTCAGGAAATGGAAACAAAAGCACATCCATTCAAACATCTTGAACTCTCTTTAAAATATTACAGAAGTAGCAGAAGGTTTGAGGTGGAGTTTCTTAACCTGTCTAAATCAGGACTCTCTTCCTTGACATAAAACATGGAAGAAAAAATTCAGCCTTTTGCTAATTTGTGTAGGACTTTGATGATAATTTGCCTAGAGACATTTAAGTGGTACAACATGAAATAACAGAAACTAAAATTAATGGAATTGAAATGGGATTCCATTGTGCAGGGCCCCCACATATGGTCCAAATTCGCTGTTTCCTCAGCATCCAAGAGGATTCTTACAGCAAGAATGCTTCTGAAGAACTGCTACTGCACCCACCATGAAAGCATGGAGAAGAAAACCTCACCCCACAGTGTCGATTCACTGCTCTTTCTTCTCCTATGGTGAGTCTTTGTGGTTTTCATTTGTGCTCACAATTAAACACAGGTCTGAGTTTGCTTTCCCAAGTAGGCTTGTCCATCATTCATGGTATAAACTTCAAGACCATCACTGGAAGGTCACCTTGTTTTAAAGGAGTTGATATATATTCCGTGAGGTCAGTTAAGTTGCTCACACTTAGTACCAAGAGATGCCATGAGGTAGCTGGGTTATTCAGGCTGGGCTGACAGCTGTGGCACAGTATTTATACAGGAGGCACATGTCCAACTGCAGAGACACTGGAGGTCAACCATACTATTGCAGGACAAATCCAGTGGGCAGTGTTTCAGAAACTGTAGCATACACTTGTTGTCTACAGACCAGCCAGGTGCCCAGGCTCCCAGTGTAATCCACTGAAACCTAGACAGTGCAGTCAGCAGCATCCAAAGAGCTATTCATGGAACCAAATTCTAAGGTGCAACTCTGTTGCATAAACATAGGTATCAATTTTCTTTTGAGATGTCCTCCTATATTTTGGGTATTCACATGGGACTGGCAAATATGATTTGCAATTAATGAGTTGTTAATAATATCTAGGAGGAGCAGCTATACAATAGGTAGGCTCCTCAAGCCAACCAGCACCTATGTTTTGGCAACCAAATCTCCAGGTCTAAAGAGAGGCACGTGCTCTGTGGAATGAACAACAG
>WEIV01020237.1:160338-171831 GCA_013390005.1 Calyptomena viridis
GCAGGCCTACCCCAAAGAAGTGAATACCTCTATATAGTCTTGTTCCCATCCCATAGGCCAACAGTAATATTGCTCTCCTAGAAGTCCTTTGAGACTTAAAGTATTATTAACACACTGGTCAAAGTAAAAAGAGACTGTAGGTGGGCATCTTTTGTCACGGGTTTGGAGAGAATAGAGAGATCCNGAAGTTCTCTATCAAGATTTGTCATTATGTGTTTGTTTAGATAAGCTTTAAGAAATCTGGACTGTGTTGAAGCATCTCCACAGCCATCTTTCTGTGGACAGACCGCATGGCTGTCACTCATCTACTGTTTATTGGTAGTAAACTGTAAGTTGCAAGTCACTCTAGAGCAGGCAAGAGAAGGCTCTTAAGAAGAGAACAGCAGCTAAATGTATGCACACAAGAAATTTATTTTCTCTTTTTTTTCTTTCTGTTCTCAGCATTATGCCGAGTTTGCTCTTCAAATGTTTGACTGACAAATGTCCTTTCACTTTTACTTTAAGTAGCTCAGAAGGCAAATTATTCTTCTTTCCTGTTTTTCTCCTTTCTCTTCCTCTTTGCATAATAAATCAAAGTGGTAACCACTGGTTTGCCTAGCTGTTTTTGTGGACTCTGGACTGAAGATTCATCCTGTCTTTCAGCCTGTGCTGAGGCATTTAAGCCAGTATTCTAGTTGCCCTTAGATACCCCCATCAATCATTGGAGGAGGACAGGTATTTGGGGGAATTCTGGAAGTACTTTGCCTTAGGCTGAAACAACCTTTACATGTGTTTATGTCACATTTCTCCCAGGCCCAAATCTACCAGAGGCCAAACATACAAGGTGCATTTTCTGCATTGAGCTTTCCTGACCTCCAAGATATTTCTCCTCAGGAGATCCAGAAGTCCCTGTGAGGCTGGCCCACCAGTGACTTTATACCTTAGAAATATCAATACCTTTTGGCACCTCCACTTTGTAGATACTTGGTATTTTCAGAAGCAGATGTATCTCTCCAGCTTCACTGGTTAGCAGGGACAAACCAAGAGGAAATCAGGAACCTGAAGACAGTGTTATCCTTGTGAAGGTAGTTCTGTATGCCTAGTTTGTGCCCAAGGTTTTTGCCCTAAACTGTGCATGCCCACACCTCCATCATGACAAACTTTACAGGGCAGTCATAAACCACCATTTACTTCTTCCTGGACAATAAAGCATCAGAGAAGTCTTTGAAGATTTTTTTCTTCAATATAACTGAATAAAAACTTGGGCCTTCACCTTGATGTAGAGTTAAAAGGTTCTTGGCTGAGCTAAGGGAATATTTAAGGGTAATTTTTTTTTATGCACTAATTTCTTCTGTTTCCAGAGAAGACAGAAAATCCAACAGTTTGCTGTATACTTCTAGCTTTATACTTTCTAACTTACACAATTTTTAGCAACATTGGGAACTGTAACTTAAAAGGTGTGTCTCCTGTAAGGGAGTAGTATAACTCCAAATATTTTGTAATTTAAACTTAAGCACACTCCAGCAAGATTTTTCTTCCATTAATTATGGAAGAACAAAGCATCTACTCTTTCATATTAAAAAAAATCACTCTTCCTAGAATCTCAAGTTTAAGGTGTTTTTACTGTGAAAAAGAGCTTCGTGGTAATGATAACAGAATATTAGATTACTGACTCCGTGTAATAGTCTTCTGTTTGGCTTCTGTCTACTTCTTAACGATATTTAGTGAAAAGCTGAATGCCTTCTAGAGACACCTTTAATTTACATGTTAAGAAAGTTTATGCCTCTCAAGTGGTCGAATTAAATTCTATCAAATGAACTGTGTAGGCTTGACACAAGTTCTAAGGCCCTGTTTAAATGGTTGTGTGTTCAAGAAACAATTAAAGCTGAATAAACAGTGCCAAAAGAATTTCAGAGAGGATTAGTTCAAATGTTTAACTAAACTAATTTCTGCCACAGTTGGTTTCCATGGGCATTCATTTGATCTGGCAGAAATACTCTTTCCCTAAGCATTTAACCAAAGTCTGACTGTAAGAGTCACATCTGTTCTGTCAGGGAAGGCAAACAATGATTTTGCCCCCACGTTCACTTGTAACTGAATAGCTCCGTATCACACGTCTTGGATAGCACGTGTCCTGCAGCCAAGGTACTCAAAAAGGCTTTGAATTATTTACTGATAATACATTATTTGGCTGGGTCTTAAAAGCAGCAATTCTATGTGCATCAACTCTTTTTATAGACTGCAGTAGCCTAGGCTCAAACACCCCAACTTCAGACTTTGCAAACCAGGCATGACTGGAGTTATGACATCTCTAGGTGGACACTTTGACATTACACCAGGTTTTGATGCCAACAAAGATAAGCAAGTTTTCCAACATGATCTGCTGAACTGATTAATCTCTCCACACAAACCCTGTCTTCGCTCCTCAAAGTCTTCCGGAAAGCCTTGAGGATATGAGATAGGAGTACGGGAGTACTTAAATGAAGAGGGAGGTGACTGGTTATAGTGGTGTTATCCAGTCACTTCAGAGTAAATAGCCCTCATCCCATGCTCACTGAAAATGTAAACCTGAAATACAAAATTCAGATGTAGCGAACTTAGAATATTTTGTTTAGTCCTGCTTCAATCACAATGCCTTTGCTTAGGGTATGCTACCAAATGCTTTCCGATACTACTGATGTAGTAGTTAGTAACCATATCCTAAGCTGCCTAGAGAGGTGCTCTCTCCCAAATTTGGATATGATCTCCAGAGGACCTCATCTGGATACATTTTTTGATTCCCTGACATCAAGGGTGCTCATACAGAAGATCTTAAAGTCTGACATTTGCTCATCAATTTTGTTTATGAGATCTTAGGAGTCTAATCCAGTGGCCTTCCAATGGTGGACAAGTTCTAGGTAAAGCCCAACAATTTATTAAAATTTAATCCTTTTGGTTGTGCAACAAAATAGACCTTTCCTTCATGCTTTTGATAAGGGAATATCTTGTAAAACTAGGCTTGACTAGGCTAGGTCAAACTACAGGGCAACTGGCTGGACTACTAGAGTCATGGGATGACTTTGTAAGCTCTATGGCAATACTTAGGGTTATTATCCTTATTTATCTATATATTAATATTTTAACAGACACTGCCAGTGCATGTCCAGAGGGAGATCTGCTGAGCATAAACAGTAGATATTGAACCTACTGTCTCTTCCCTAAGCACACCTGCCAGTGCATCTCTAGTCTTCAGTCCTGAGATCTGATACTCCTCTTTGACACTGCACTTAAATATCACAGAAAGAAACTACTCCAACTGGTGATCTTTGCACTGTACTTAACAACATCGGGAAGTAATCATGGCTAATTGTTATGGCTGTAATTCCAAACCTGACAGCTGGCAGAGAATCAGAGGTCTCAGTCACATTTGCTGAATGTCTCTCTAATACATTTCATCAGATAGTTTACGGCAGTGCTCTCCAAAGCCTTGCCCTTTGACTACTTGTATTTCTCCAGTACTCAGGTAATTGGTGCCAAGGCCATTCTCCTCTAGGGTAGTTATTTCCACAGTGTAATTTCTTGCCCAGCTGGCAAATGCTGCTTTAACACAGGCTGGACTAGATCTGTGTAGAGAAGGGCTGGTAGTGTAAAGATTTTAGGGGCATCTAGAGTGAGCGAATAAACACTGGTTGTAAAGAAAAAGCAGATGCCATCTGCTCCCACTCAGACAACTCCTGTTGACTTCAATGGAAGTGTGACAATTTTCACAGCCACTCTATTTGTTTTGTAAATATACTTACTTTAGTATTAACAATGACTCAAAAGGACAATCCTCAGAAGTCTAAGAGGGTTAGAGAACTGAAAACACTGATGATTTCATATGGATCCATTTCCATGATAGTCAGCAGAATGGATCAATGGATATCTAAGAACAGTCTGTATATCCCAGCAGTGGATGCCTAAGTTAAGATGAGGTAGGTAGCATTTTCTAAATGGCTTTGGTACTATGAAACCAGTTGTTCTTATCATAGATCCTGTTTGGAGAAAGTGCCACCAAGGCAATGACTTCTAATATAAACCTATATGCCAGAAGCATATAGAACTAGAGGTGCCTCTCCCTGACAGAAGTGTTGCCTCATGGGAAATGCAGCATTCTGGGAAACAGTACTTTGCTTCCTGGGGTGAATTTTTCCCTGAAAATAAGCAGGTGATCTCATCCTGTAAGGTTCTCCCTTCAGTTGGAGGCAGCTTCAGAAAGTCCTGCACCACCTCTAAAAGGGACAAACATTGAAACATAGGAAGTACTTCTGATGGGAGAGAGTGGGTGTCGGAAGGTCTGCATCCTGTGCCACCAAAGTCAGAAAAGAGCAAAATGTGTCACTAATCTAGTGTCTGGGCAATTAAAAAACAACGTGGTGAAGTAAATCCACTGGTAGCTCCAGGACAGTGGATAAAATCTGACTAGTCATCAAAGGGAGGCATGGATGAGAGCTGGTTTGTTTTGCAAGGACTGCTGCACTTAATGCTGGCACTTCAACAGAAATTGCAATGAAAGACGCAAAATTACTGCTCATTTTGCTAGCAAAGCTGTGGAATCCTGAAGAGAACTACCCTTTATCACATCCTATAATTTTCTGGTTTTAAAAGTAGTGCATTTCATAGTACAACAGGGCTGTGTAGAAACCAAGTTGAGAACTGAGTTCAGCTATGGGTTCAACATACCGCTGGAGAGTTTCACAAAGAGCCATGGTGGATCTCCCAACTTCTTCAGCGTGTGCACTGTATGAACCTGGTTTGCCTCTAGACCTGCCCAAATGCATTCAGGGCACAAGCATCTGGTCAGGTTACAGTGCCTGAGTCATCACTTCACAGCTCCCTGCATCCTGGTGAAGCTGCTGTAGAGTGTGCATGCTCAGCACCTGAGGCAGGAATGAGGTAATACACAGGCAGAAGAGGCTGTAGATAAGGCCTGGGTGCTTGATCATGTGTTGGAGCCTTTTACTCTAAAACCTGCATATCGGCAGCTAGCATACACCTACCTTTAGGCTGTTTTGTTGATGCTGATGCTCCAAAGTCAGTGAAGTGTACAGGACCACAGAAGAGGTTAAGCTGATGGAACCAACCCAGCACGATAAGAACACTTAGAGGATAATTCAGCAGGATGCACTTTTATTTTGTTATGGTGTCATCTAGCAGACCAAACTAATTGATCTAATGACCCTGTCTTACAGACCATGGCTGTTAAAGAAATGTACATCTACTTCTGCATTTGACTCTACGGCGTGCAAAACATACCTTGTATGCGAGCTGGGCTGCTATGAGCAAATATGATGGCCTTTACTGACTGTAGGTGAAGTGTAGTTGAAGAATTGCCCTAGGCTCCTTCTGAGTTAAAGATCAAAAGCTACCTGTTAGGAGGGTAGGAAAGCTCTTTTCTCTGGTTTACTATATGGGCTTGTATTTCTACTGCCATTCTTTCCTTCCAAACTCAGTCCCAGGCACCAACATTAAAAGGTGCTTATGACACCTTTTGTATTTCAGCATGGCACAATGCACAGGGCTGGGGCAGCCTGAATTTGTGATCATTTTCACAGACTTCGGAGGGTCTGTAATGAATAAGATGCTAAAAGGAGACTAAATCAACAATAAGTGCTTAAGATTTATGTTTTTATTCAGGAGCATGAAGAAAGCAAGTGAGAAAGGAAAATGTCTGAGTGTTAACAGTTCACCCAGCTCTATTCAGCATCTTCACATGGCTGTAAAGAGCAAAGCACAGTGCACTCCTATGTTGGACCAACTAGGCTGAGTTTTGCCAGTGAAATTGAAAAAGACTAGAGGACTTCAGGATAAATAAGACAGCAGGAAAAGTAATGAAGGAATTAAACTGACCCTCTTTAGAAATGAGTGAGACAGGATAAACAGGGAGAGATTTTGTTTTGCTTTCATCCTGGAAAAAATAACATTTCTTCCTCTCCAGTTCAGCACAGTTGACTGATTTGGAAACAAATCTGTTTTCTCTGGAAAGATTTATTTGCCCAACAGACTTTTTTTTCCCCCCTTTTTTTTTTTTTTGGCAAAAAGCAATAGGTTAAAAGAACAAGGCTTTTCTTGTTAGTAGGTTTAAAGGGCTCAGTAATTAACTGGTACATTTGGAGGCACGGCATGCAGGATACTTGCTGCAACCTACTTTATTACAGTGTCACAGAGAAGTGCTGTGAAATGGGCAAGAACTTTAAAAGAGCACCGTTTATTTCTCAGGCAGTATCAGATAGCAGGATCATTTCGTTATGAAGTTAAGCCAGAGCATTTGCTGAGGTAAGGACACTCTGGCATGACTTTTGAGAATGTGCTTTCATCTATGACATGTTTTCTCTCTCCCTCCCTTTCTTTCTATCTTTCTTTCTGTCTTTTCTAGGTTGAAAACAAAGCAACACTTATTTAGTCTAGGGACAGTACGTACTTTTTCACATCAGTCCTTTGCAATACATAGTCGGTGTCTTCAAAACACAAACTGACATCCTGTGATTTGGGGAAGTCTGTCACAAGGGTCATTTGTCCCTGAAGTCATCTTCCTTTGGTGCACAATGAGTAGCAACTGTAGCAATGTTATTCACAGCCAAACCTCTTTTCCTCCCTTTTATGGTTTTTCTCCATTTTTTTTTCAATTTGGTATGATACTGCGGGCAAATGCTGGCTTGAAACAAAATTAACAAAAATGCTAGTGGCTGAAAATAGGACTGTAATTCCGTGCTGCAGTGTTTTAAGTCCTGACCTTGTGAAGTCCTAAAGATCTGCATCTTGCAGATCTCTGAATAATGTGGAAGAATGTTCAGTACTCCTGGAACACAGCTACTGTTAGCCCATTCCCTGAATGTGGAAGCCAAAATAGAGGCACTCCTATTTGGAAATGCAAAGCTAGCAAGTCTCTTCAAGTGCCAAACAGACCCTTGTGAGAGGGAAGAAAGTCTCTTCAAGCATATTTCTGGAAATGGAAAGGAAAAGCATTTATCTTGTAAAATGATGCCTCTTGTATCTCAAGGGCGACCTAAGCACTGAAAATCTCCCCTATCCCTATGCAAAGCCAGATTCACCACTGATAGCAACACTGAGAAGTGCAGCATTTGCCAATATGACAGTTAACTTCTCAATTCTTGAATACATTGAACAGTGTATCCAATTGCAGATATCCACATACATTTCCTACTGTTATACAGAACCCTTCAAATTGAGGGCAAGATATGGCCCTAAATATCAGTATATATTTATATATTTATATCAGTATATATTTATTGCTGTATTTTTTTCTTTCCCACTCTTTACCTTTAGACACTCACCTGTTTTCATGAGGTATTAACTGTGATCTTTCTGTAGGAAAATACCACAAGTAGTAGGTGTATGGGTGTATATTGCAGTAGGGTAGCACGGTGCTTGGGTCATAATGAGATTTGTCAGAAAACTCTATCCTCATTCCCATTCCAAGGCCAGGTCATCAATTTTTAGTTAAATACAGATCCCAGTGGAACAATGCGGGAGGAAGATTGTGACTTGCTGAATCATTTTCTCTTCCTGATCTCCTCACTGCCCTGGAGAAGGACAGAGGCATCTGTGCAGTTCATTTTCTCTAACAGCATCTTTTTGGGGTTGCACCAGTGCTAACACTTTGTGATCATAGTGTTGTCTTTTTGCCAACTCTTCATGGGAGACCAGAGTCACTGGCACAGAAGACACAACCATGCGACTCAGCAGGCAAGGGAGGAAGAGCCGTTTGCAAATCAGCTTTCATTTGGTTTCCTCCATAGGGAGAAATGAAGTGTGGAGGGAAAGGATTAATATTGAAAAGATCAAAGTGAATAGAGAGGAATGAGTTAACAGGCACACTTTTCAAAAGAAATAATTCTCCTGACATCTCAAGGGATGGGTGAAGGGCATATTGCCTTGTCAGTTAAATGCAGCCGTTAGTTTCAAGCCCATACTAATTAGCCAGCTTAGAAAAACATACTGCTCAGCATTTCTAAATGCAGACTGCAGCCTCTGCCACTCCTCAGCACAGATATATTTGTCCACATCCTCTCAATGTAACATGCTGGTACAGAGGCAGCTTCGTTAGTAGTTAAAAGAGAACCTAGGATTAAACGAGGCTTCGTCCGGTATTTTTCTCACTTGCTACATCCAGGTCAGTCCAGGACAAACCACGAACTGAATAAAGAGTGGGAAGCCTGCTGTGTACTGGGACTCCATTTGCACAACAGAGCAAATCATAGTACTGCCAAGACCCAAGTCACTTCCCTATGACTGCATTGGCTTGCACCTGCATAAGCAAGAGTTGTGGTCTGTAATCTCTGCTGAGTTTAACTGCAGTAGAGGGCAAGAAGGAAAAGCTTGCTTTTACCCTGCACTGAAAAAAAGCATATGGGAAGAGACAGTAGTATTACACCAAGGACCTGAGGAACTAATCCAGAGTGCAGAATGGATTGATAGGGAATCTGCTTTGCTTGAAATGGCTTTTAAAAAGTTTCACTTTCCCTACTGGTTCTTCACTTCCCACAGTGTAATTCAGGGCTGCTAAACCATCACTAAACTGAAGGAGCCTGTAAGCATCAAGTCACTTGTATTGTTTGTCTGCAGTGGTGATAGATGATTCTGGCATATGCACATTGAGTCCAGTTCTGGGCCCCTCGATTTAAGAAAGATGTTGAAATGCTCTAATGTGTCCAGAGAAGGTCAACAAGGCTGGTAAAGGTATGGAACACAAGCCCTGTGAGGAGCAGCTGAGGGAGCTGGGGTTGTTTAGCCTGGAGAAGAGGAGGCTCAGGGGAGACCTTATCGCTCTCTACAACTGCCTCAAAGGAGGTTGTAGCCAGATGGGGGTCAGTCTCTTCTCCCAGACAACCGGTGACAGAATGAGAGAATACAGTCTTAAGCTGCAACAGAAGTTTAGGCTGGACGTTAGGAAAAAAATTCTTCGCAGAAGGAGTGATTGGCCATTGGAATGGGCTGCCCAGGGAGTTGGTGGAGTCACCATACGTGGAAGTGTTTTAAAAAAGACTGGATGTGGCACTTAGTTTCATGGTTTAATTGATGAGGTGGTGTTAGGTGAAAGGTTGGACTTGGTGATCTCAGAGGTCTTTTCCAACCTAGTTAATTCTGTGATTTTGTGAGATGCTACTTCATGCAAATTGAAGTCTTATTAGAGAAAGGAGCAGGAGATGCTTGCAATGAACTTCTCCTGGTCCATTTATGGGCATTTTCAGTATCCCCATGTCAGCCTGTTATCTACTTAATTTTTCATAGGACAGTTGGCCTGGTATTCCTCTTATATTTTGCTGACAAGGTCCCCCCCCACTCTGTCTCGGAAACCCAGGAGTTGCTGCTATACATTCAGTACCTTTGTGTTGGAGAAAGAAGTTAGGGACAGGTTCCTCAGTGACTTGAGACACTCTCTAAGTCATTTGGCTTCCAGAGCCCTGCCATACTGCTAACAGACTGCAGCAAATAAGATGAGAATCAAGCTCTGTATCCTGACGGTTATTCATCAGCATTACTTATCTCCTTCTGCCTGGAAACCATCACTGCTCCTGGGGCAAGGGTACATCTGCTGCACTACTGAAGTGTGATCCAGATCATTCTCCAGTCCAGAACTGATGACTCTCTGCATGCCTGGCATGCATACACACAGCAGAATGCCAGCTGCAGTCTCAGGGTCAGTGAATTTAGACTTTTTCTTGATCCTGTCCTTTATTCTGCCACACAGAATTAGCTGCAGTGCCCAAAGCAGCTCTCATAATGCAGCCAGACTACACACAACCATCATTCCTTCCTTTGAGGTACCATGCTCCCTCATGAGTGCAGCTCCTGGCATGGCAAACCAGGCTTTTTGGCAGGCTGGGGTCCCATCCCATGCCTCTTGACATCAACTGGCTCTTGTGGAGATGGAGCTGCTGTCCCTGGCTATTTTGTTGGTCTAATTAGGCATTGCAACTCCAAATGGCTGCAAAGGGCAAAATCTTTAGTGGATATAAACCAGAACCATCTGAATTACTGTGTCATGGATGTAATCCATAGCTTTATACCAGAAATTTCAATCTCATTTTGTGTGTAAAATGTTTCCTGTCATGGTTTTGTATCTACTCCACTGCTCTGCTCTGTATGGAAACACTTGGTGCACTGTCTTCAGAGATAAATAAGCCTTCTACTGAAAGTTAAATTATTATATTTTGATATTTATAGATGTCATCCTGTCATGCTCCCATGTGTGGATTCAAGACAGCCTGAATTTTTGTTTTCAATTTCCGAAAGTTCTGGAGGAGAGAAAGATGATGGTATAGGAGGGACCGAGTGGCAAACAGTACAAATCAATACTGACTTCACACACAGGCCTGCCTGCTCCAGAAAGCAGCAGACAACAGACTCCCCAGCTGTTTCCATTGCCAAACAAGTGTTTAGTCTAGGTTCCTGCCATGGACTGCAGCAGGATTGGAAAGGATGAACCAGCAATGCGCCTAGGTGGCCAAGAAGGTCGATGGCATCCTGACCTGTGTGAGGAACAGCATGTCAAGCAGGACCAGGAAAGTCATTATTCCCCTGTACTCAACACTGGTGAGGCTGCACCTCAAGTACTGTGTCCAGTTCTGGGCCCCTCAATTTAGGAAGGATGTTGAGGTGCTGGAGTGTGTCCAAAGAAAGGCAATGAGGCTGGTGAAGGGACTGGAGCACAAGTCCTGTGAGGAGCGGCTGAAGAAGCTGGGGCTGTTTAGCTTGAAGAAGAGAAGGATCAGGGCTGACTTTATCACTCTCTACAACTACCTGAAAGGAGGTTGTAGCCAAGTGGGGGTTGGTCTCTTCTCCCAGGCAACCAGCAGTAGGACAAGAGGGCACAGTCTTAAGCTGTGTCAAGGGAGGTTTAGCTTAGACATTAGGGCAGAGAGAGTGGTTGGGCATTGGAGTGGGCTGCCTGGGGAGGTGGTGGAGTCACTGTCCCTGGAGGTGTTTAAGAAGAGACTGGATGTGTCACTTAGTGCCATGGTCTAGCTGACCAGGTGGTTAGGTGAAAGGTTGGACTTGATCTCAGAGGTCTTTTCCAACCTAATTGACTTTGTGATTCAGAGGGCTCCAAGGGACACAGAGCACAGGACCTGGACCTTAGCCACAGGAAACATTCACTGTGAAAGCCATCTGAGCCCAACTACACTCCTAAAGATATTTGGTAAGAAAAGTGCTGAGAGGCTCCATTGTTGGTAAGCCTGGGAGCAGAGGTGTCCTTCAGAGAGATCATAATTTTGAGGGGTGCCAGTTAAGGGACTATTTCTTGTTCAGTGACCAAAATGCCATGCTGAAAGGAAAATAAGCAGCTTGATGCCTGAAGACCAGATGTCTTCATTACAAGATATCAATCAAAGCAGTAGCTTGTAAACAGATCTAATTTGCTACAAGAGCACAAGAGACAAGGGAAGAGAAGGTTTGGGAAGGGAAGGTTTGGGAAGGCTTGGGAAGGGAAGGTTTGGGAAGAGAAGGTTTGGGAAGGGAAGGTTTGGGAAG
>WEIV01020237.1:171971-278895 GCA_013390005.1 Calyptomena viridis
GGGAAGGGAAGGGAAGGGAAGGGAAGGGAAGGGAAGGGTGGCCTGTGATGCCAGTCCTGCTGAATACAGGGTCATACAGATGAAACCTGGCTTGAAACCTTTTTTTTGACAACTGGTAAGCTACTCAAGTGGTGTGAGAATGAAAATATTGTCTCAGAATCTAATGAATGTATGAAGACCATTAGAAGGCTGAGAAAAAGATGAATATAAAATATTAAAATATTTAACTGCACATATAATAACACCAGACATTTTTCAGAGAATGGAGACAACATTTTCTACCTTTCTGACAATGACCAGTAAAATGTCTGATTGTCTGTTGAGGGAGGAAAACTTTTAATTTATGGAAGATAACTGACTTATTTTCTGTACTGCACTGCCCCTAAAAGACCCAATGCAAATTGGAAGACACTATGCTAGATACCATAGAAAAGTAGTTCTTTAATACTGAAGATCTTAATAGTCTAAACATTGAGAATTCAATAAAGTGTGTCAACCTGATTTCACAGATGGGGACTTTAGTAGCAGAGATGTTAAGTGACATGTCAGAGTTACATGTAAATGGAAATCTGCATATGCAAAGGCAAAGGCAAATGTAGTCCTGGGGTCCAAGGAAAAAGCTGGGGTCCTACTCTAGTGGTATGAATCATCTGGACACAAATACACATGTATATTCAAAAACTGGAATGATGTGAACTCTAAGAATGAAGAAAAAGAGCCTTGTTGAACACCATCTTGAGTTTTCTAGAGCAAAGTGTTGCTGCTATTGCTCCTGTGTTGCTGGAGGGATTAGCTGGGTATTTATTGCCTTTTACATTCATTCTCTGGCTTCAGTGTCCTGGTTTGTAATGTCAGACCTGAATAGCTTCACTGCTCCATTTCAACCAGGCTTAAATGAACACAGCACAAGAACAGGCATAGCAGTTAAAGCGTTTACATCCACTTAAGTAACTGTCTGGGAAATGGCAAGAGCAGCTCCAGCCAATTAGAGGAATTAGACCAAACCTCTATTTAAGCTGTAGAGAAGGTTTGTAAGTTGTCCAGGTTTTTGGGTTTTGGGTTTGGGTTTTCCTCTTCTCTCTAATAATAACGGCTTGCTAGGAACTAGACAGCCACAATCTCATCTAAATGTTTTTCATCATCTTCCCGTGAATAGAAAGTATTTGGCAAACAACAGGAGCAAATCCAGAAAGCTGGCTTCCAGCTGCTGTAAAGCTAAGCTCCTGTTTACATCCCAGCTCAGTGGGACAGACCTTTCCCATTTCAAGCCAAACCAAGACTTGTGTGCCAGAGCTGTAAGCAGCATGAGGTAGGAAGCAGTACCGACAGAAAGAGGCTCAGCTGTGCTGTGCTGCCAGCGTGGGACATGGTTGGGCCTTATGATTGCAGCTGCAAGGAATCTCAGGGGAAAAAGGGATGTTTCCCAACCTCCTTTGCAAAACCTCAGGAGCGGATGTATCCTCTTCCTCCCCCACAGTGCTGTTTAACAAGCAAAGGAGCTGGGACTTGTTTAGCTTCTCTTACTGCCAACTGCACTGACCCTGGGGTGCGAGGGTTTCCAGCAGCCAAGCAGCAGCACTTCCCATGCCCTGGGAGACTGGTCAGCCAGAATGAGCATGAGGAGATGGAACTCTCCCCCTGTACTCGGCACTGGTGAGGCTGCATCTTGGATCCTGTGTTCAGTTTTGGGCCCCTTATGACAAGGAAAATCATTGAGGTGCTGGAGTGAGTCCAGAGAAGGGCAACAAAGCTGGTGAAGGTTCTAGACTACAAGTCCTGTGAGGAATGGCTAAGGGAGCTGGTAGTGTTTAGCCTAAAGAAAAGAAAGCTGAGAGGGGACCATATCATTCTCTATAACTGCCTGAAAAGAGGTTGCAATGAGGTGGGGGTCAGTCTTTTCTCCCAAGTAACAAGTGACAGGGTGACAGGATGAGAGGAAGTGACCTCAATTTGCATCAGGGAAGGTTTAGATTGGATAGCAGGAAAAAACTCTTCATTGAAAAAGTAGTCAGGCACTGGAACAACCTGTGCAGGGAAGTGATGGAATCACCTTCTCTGCAAGTGTTTAAAAAGCATGTGGATGTGGCACTTGGGGTAAGGTTTAGAGATGAACACAGTGGTGTTAATGACTGAATTTGATGATACTAAATGTCTTTTCCAATCGTAATGATTGTATGATTCTATGACTTTTCCTGTTTTACAGGACTGTCTTGGGCATTTGTTATTTGGAGACAATCCATTCCTTTCTTCTGCTCCCCCAGGCCCAAAGAGGAATGGTGCTTACCTATGACTGATAAGGGAGGTCCTGTTTTTTCCTATGGCCAGAAGGATGCTCCTGGTGGATTCCAAGCAGAGGCCTCAACTATTTCTAAGGTGCTACTTTAGTGCATGATGTTACAAAAGGAAGGAATTGATCCTGTGGGTGAAATGCAATGCTATATTGGTGTTTTAGAAAACACAAAAGAAAGACATTTAGAGTAGCAAAGACTCACTGCTCCCACCTGCAAAACTAATTTGCCAACACATGTGCACATTTTTCTGAAAATGATGTGGCCTATGTTGCCCAGCATTCATCAGTGTTCATTTCTGACTTCCTTAAGAGCTCAGCTACCTTATTTCTGGGTAATTAAGTAGTCGGAAGCACCAACTAAGCCTAAACAAACATCCTTTAACAAGAAAAGTTATTGTGTAGCTTTTCAGGACAGAGTTTTCTACAGTATGCAATGACTCTAATGTCTATTAATTATTTCTAAATGGTTTAAGCATTATCTGCCTTTGGGTAAATTCTTTCTGTATAGTGTAATCTAACCTGTGGGAGGGGAAAGAAAAAAACAATGTTTTGCCATGTCACCTCCTCAAACATAACAGATTCTTCTTTTAATCATTATCACCCTCACCATCACACACTAGGCTTCAGCACCTGGAAAAGGTTAGTGGACTGGTTTCCCGGACTGGATCCCACATGGCACTGACTCACTAGTTTTAAAGAGAATGTGTGGGGGGGGCCCTTTTGAGTCTCACCTCTCCTCCCATCTACAGCAAGAAGGGAGCCTGTTTTCTCTTGCCTTTGCAACATTTTGAATATTAGAAGTATCTCAAGGCTTTTTTCATGAGGTAAAGAGTTACGGTGAGATTTTACTTTGTGAAGCTACCAAAAGTGTCTCACAAACAGACAGCCTGGAAACCCAAACATATCTACTCAGAGCGGTTGGTTTGTTTTACGGAAGAAAACCTGTGCTATGTTGTGTGGTTTACTACTCTGTAGCGTCTAGCCCAGATCCAGAATTTTATGATCAAGTATCAGTACTAATTGAATTGTGACTCATCACTGCTGAAACAGAGTAACAGACGTATAATTTAAAATTAAATAGTTTGGGGTTATGATTTTTCTCTATTACTACACCTTCTTCAGTAACCACATACTACAGGAGATGTCATTTGCTTTGGCAGGACAGGGTGATGGAAGAACATGGTGCAGAAAACCAAAGAAAACGTGAAACCTACAAACTGGCTTCAGAATAAGTGGGTAAAATCTCATGGCTACATAGATGAAAAGAAACCAAATTTTATTTCTATGTACCCAAAATCTTTTCATTCCTCAGATATAGTTTAGGCAGACCAGAATCAGTGTAGCAAATGTTACCTAGATGATTGTGAAGGAGAAAGTCCCTGCTTACTCTCTGTCAATGTTTATCAGCATTTTGTCGTGGAGTGTCTCTGAGGCCAGTTTTTAACAACCAGAATAGCGTCTTTCAGCCTCCTTAAGCCAAGAGGACTTCCACCTTTTCATGGGAGTTTTCTCTTGAAACATTGCAGCCACAAGGGTTCCTTTATGTGATCGTAAAGCACCACGTGTGTCTTTCAGCACCCAATAAATTCAAATTAATAATAGGTCCTCAAAGAACTACATACTGGTTCCAAGATAACATGTGGGCAAGATAACATGTGGGTCTCTCCACAATGAAGCATACTCTTGCCTAATAGGACACTTATAAATGAAGCTGTTTTATCCTATGAAAGACAGGATTTACAGCTCACTGTGTGCACGCAGCAGGCAAGTCTGTCCAGAAAAAAATGTCCTTGTGCAGTTTTTACAGTGTATATAGCAAGACTAGCAGTCATACAGAAAAAATACAAACAGGCTTCATATTTTGCCTCCTCTACCCAGTATCACTTGAGCAAGGAAGACTGAAAACCTGAGTCAAGTCTGACTCATTTGCTGGGTCCTGAGAGAGGATTCATTCCCAGTAGCAATCCACGTACATTGTGCAGGCACATGTTCCTGCCTGGGAAGGGCAACCACGGGAGGAGTTGCCTTGTGGTTGCTCAGGGAATGACGCATTCATTTGCCGACTCACCCGACTTGCCTGGCTCAGCCAAATCCCTTGCTAGTCCTCCCCTCCTTCTACCTCTCTCGAGGCTGCTTCACACCCCCTTGTTAGAGAGCTTTCTGCTGCCAGTCCTGGCTGGACTGACAGGAAGCTTACAGCAGTGTTTGAACCTGCCCAGGTCTATGAGTTTGGGCTAAGCTGGGCTTGACTCTGCACGTGGTAGAAACAACGACTTGGGCATCTGTGAGTGAAGGGAGGTCCTGGAGGTGAGAGCCTTCTGTACAGGAGGGTTCTTGAGTCCAGGAACACTCGGGCAGCAGCGCCATGACCCAGAAGCCCTTGGCAGCCAGTTGGGTGAGGAAGCAGACAGGAAGCTGGCAAACACTGTCTTGATTCCCAAGAAGGGCAAGAAAGAGAACCCCAGAAACTACAGGCCTGAGAGCCTCACTTCAGCACCTGGTAAAGTTACAGAGATTATTCTGGGAGGCATTGAAAAACACCTAGAAGATGATTGGTTATAGCCACCATGACTTCAGGAGAGGAAAGTCCTGCTTATCAAACATGATTTCCTTTTATGACAAGGTAACCCACCTAGCTGATCAATGGAAGCCAGTTGATGTAATCTTTTGGGATTTCAGTAAAGCTTTTGGTACTGTCTCTCGCAGGATCCTTCTGGACAAAATATCCAGCACACAGATGGATAAACACCTCATGTGGTAGGTGAGCAATTGGCTCACAGGTCGAGTACAGAGGGTAATAGTGAATGGGGTAACATCAGATGGGTGACCTGTCACTAGTGGGGTTCCACAGGGCTCCGTCTTAGGTCCTGTGCTCTTCAACATCTTCATAAATGACTTGGACAAAGGACTGGAAGGGATACTGAGCAAATTTGCAGATGACACAATACTGAGAGGAGCTGTTGACTCCCTTGAAGACAGGGAGGCCCTGCAGAGAGACCTCAACAAATCAGAGGACTGGGCAATCACCAACCACATGAAGTTCAACAAGGAGAAGTGTCAGATCCTACAACTGGGTTAGGGTAACCCTGGATGTATGCACAGACTGGGTAATGTGATGCTGGAAAGCAGGGCCACAGAAAGGGACTTGTGGGTCCTGGTCCATGGCAAGTTGAATATGAGTCAGCAGTGCCCTGGCAGCCAGGAGGGCCGACTGTGTTCTGGGGGGCATCAGGCAAAGCATTGCCAGCCAGTCGAGGGAGGGGATTGTTCTGCTCTGCTCTGCACTGGTGCGGCCTCATCTTGAATATTGTGGCAGTTTTGGGCACCACAATATAGGGAACAAATTAGGCTGTTAGTGAGTGTCTGAAGGATGGCAATCAAGATGGTGAAGGGCTTTGAGGGGAAGCTATATGAGGAGCAGCTGAGTTCACATGGTCTTTGCAGCCTGGAGGAGACTGAAGGGAGACCTCATTGCAATCTACAACTTCCTTGTGAGGAGGTGGGGCAGGCACTGATCTCTTTTCTGTGATGACCAGTGACAGAACCCAAGGGTTCTGTCTGAAGTTGTGTCAGGAGAGGTTTAGCTTGGATATTAGAAGGTTCTTCCCCCAAGGGTACCTGACACTGGAACAGGCTCCCCAGGGAGGTGGTCACAGAACCAAGCCTGACAGAGTTCAAGAAGCATTTGGATGATACTCTTGGGCACATGGTATGACTCTTGGGGATGGCCCTGTGCAGAGCTAGGAGTTGAACTCAATGATCCTCATGGGTCCCTTCCAACTCAGCATATTCTGGGATTGTGTGAATTCCCATTTGTACTTATCTAGCTTCAGACCTCTGTGCAGGAGATGATACTTAAGAAGGTGTGATGTTAAAGGAATGTGTCCCTGGGATCTTTACAGTCACTAAAGAAGTTGTGTGAATTGTTGCATATGGGTGAGCTTGTCTGGACCAATGATGTCTATGCCCAAATGCATAAGGACATATTTTCAGCATAGGGAATACCCTCCACCCTTTTGTTCCAGCCAATCCTGAGACATTTTTTTTCCCTTCTAGACAATGGCTTCCTCTTTGCAGTGTGGTGACTGCAATAGGACAACATATACAGTTATACTTCCGTGTCACCTCCTGAGCCTCAGGAAGCAGTGGCATGGCTTGGTGCAGTCGGTGTGGGTTGGGCCACACAAGCCAACACACAGCACCACAGAGACAGCTATGGCATATAGCAGTCTGTCCAGCCACTCACTGACATCATGTGAGGGACATCACACATCATTACGCACACACAAGCAGCACAGCTTTGCCAGGATTTGAGTGCCAGGATTTTACCCCTTAAGTAGTAGAAATGTATAGGCCAGACTGGATCTTACAGCATGATGAGTTGATCAACTGGGTACCTACCTAAAGAGTAAAATGCTGTATAGTGACCATCTGACAGAATTACAGGGTGTCAGAGTAAGTGTGCATTCTGCTAAAGCATGCTTGCTGGGTCAGTGTCCTTGCATGTTTCTCATCACAAGGATATGACTCAGCAAAATTGTTTCCATGAAAAGAAGCTGAGATAGCAGGAAGTTAGGACATGTTCAAAAAGGTCTCCCGGTCTTGGTGATTGGGAAGAACCAGAAGTGTGAGATGTATCTACCCACAGGCTAGACATGTAACAGGTCTTCGGGGTCTCTGGGGAAAATGGAAATGGAAAAGATTTTTTCTTCATGTAATCAAATTCCTATTGTCATAGAAAAAGTATTCATTAAATCTTCATTGGGAAAGGACAGGGACATGGAGGATATCTAAGATACCTGATAAGAGTGTTGTGTGCTGCCAGGGTTAGACTATGTATACCCATACGGCTGTAATGAAGATCCATGGAGATAAATCTGATGTAGTCCAACTTTGGACTCAGTTACTGCAATGTGGTGTTTGGGGTAGACTGCAGAAGACATTAGAGATGATGAAAATATAATTTGTTTTGGAGGCTCAGCTTTGGTGAGGAGGGATATCAGGGCCTGACAGAGCATTTGAATCTACCTATGCATTTGCATGAGGCTGAGGAAACAGGATGAGAAAAGGATGAGAACAGCTGCGGCTTACAGTGGTTCCTGGACTGGGAGTAGGAAACAGATTGTGAGATAAAACTCACTTTGTCTTCCAACTGTGTCCCCAGGGAACCGTTCTGCCTCAGTGCTGTAGCTTTTACTGCAACTCTCTCTAGTAGAATCTCGTCTCCTGTGCTTACCTTAAACCCTGATTTCCAGGTCAAAGCAGGTATTTTTCCAGTCTACCTACAAGCCTGTTCAAATGGCAGCTCTTCGTCACATAGGAATGGGATGTGACTCAGAGCTACACAAAGAATACTTAGAAAAATGTTCTCCAAATAAGAAAATCACCTGTCAGATCTGCATTTTCTAGATCTCTTGGAGCAAGTAGGAGCAACAAAAGCATCTGAATTTTTTTTGACCTTTTCACCAGCTCTGTACTCTCTCCTGAACTTCAACTGTTCTTAACCTCAGTGGGAGTTCTCTCTGCTCTGCAGAATTAAGCAACTTCACAAAAAATCAAACAAGGTCATGACCCCAACAACAACCTTCCCTAGGGCTACAAAACTCTACCCCTATTCTGCCCCAGGATGAGCTGAGATTCCTGCCCTGTGACTCATGACATTTGGATACTTATCTGCTTCTGGGAAACAGGTCGTGGACGGGTATGTTACCCATCACCCTGCTCCTTAGCTGTGACTGTAGTGGGAAGTTTCTCAGGCTTCATCTTAAAATGAGCTGTAACAGAGTGTCTGCCATCTAAGTAATGTACTGCAGATCCCCATTACCTTTTTCTTTAGAAAACTTTTCCTAATAGCTAACCTTTGCTGTAATTTTAGTACGCTGGTTCCTATCCAACCTTCAGTGGCCACAGAGAGCAATTTATTTCCCCATTTTTGCAGAAGTCATGTACCCAATGACAGTCACGAGACAGTTCTCATGTCTCCTTTTGCTTTTCCCCCATCTTCCAGTCTTGACCTTCCAAATTTTGGAGAGGAGAATTTATTACATTGTCTGTGGGATCCAACACCTCCTCGAAATCAGAAACTGATGAAATAGGAGTGAGAGGAGATCTTCCCTTGGCAGTGCCAGCAGTGCACCCAGGGCGGGACTGCTGGTGCTGCAGTATTCCACAAAGCAGGTGTGCTCCGGGCTGTTTTAAGAATGTTTGTCAAACCTCAGCTGGAGGAATACTCTGCCCATACAGAGTGGCAAGGCAGAAGTCACGAAGTCCAGGCATAAATAAAAAATTGATTAAAAGACAAAGGGAAATTAAACTACAGAAGCAGGAGCAGTGTGAAATGTTGCCTACAGCCCTGGTGAAGAGGGAAAGCAGGGCATGTCAAGGCATGGAGACAGAGTCCATGCCACCTGCCATTATATGTCTGCAACACAAATATTTACGTCTGAGCTAATCACTCTTGGATCCCTGTTGAATCAATGCAAAGGAATATATGGCACACTTGAAATGTCCACTAATAGATGAGAAGTCAACCTTTAGGTATGCTTATTATTCCTGCTGATGTAGACACTCAGGATGCCTAGATATAGATGTCTTAATTTGTTCAGAGGAATCTGACCCAGAGAGATTGCTTTTGAGTGAGAAAACTTTGACATCACTCTTAAAATGCTTCTTTCTGTGCTTTCCTTGTTCTTTATGGAAAAGAAGGGTGATTATCCTGCACCTTTCCTCATTCCAAGCTCTCCAGGAGTCCATATTATGTAGAACTGACCTGTCTGGAAACATCCATCACAACACTGACAACTCTGGCCTGCATTGTCCGTGAGCACAGATCCACATGCATGCAGTGAGGAGGATATAAGCCTGCTGCACCTATGTGTCTCATCCATCCCATGATGGCAGGGTCCTGCTTCAACTAGCCATACCCATTTTCTTTCAGGAAAGACTTAAGCTGAACTGTGACCATCTTACAAGCTGCAGGTGATGAAGGACAGTGATGATGATATGAGTGATCTTGATATCTCGTGTGTGTTGTGATAACCCAGACTGCCACCATGCTGTCAAACTTCTTGGAGGGGGTTACAACAAATTAGAGAGCTGCTTTAGAGGAGTCTTATAGAAGAGAAGTGGAGAAGTGAGCAGCAGGAGGAGAAAGAGGAAATTGTGAGAAGGCTATAACAACAAGAGGAGCTGGAGGGACTGGCCACCACCTCCAGCTCACTATCTGCCTCGAGAGATGCTTCGCAGATGACTTTTGAGACATTTTAGGCCACCTATCCTATTTGTGTCATCTAGCAGGAAGGTTGCTGGCAATCAGCACATTTTTCAGCACTTTGTCCAGGCCTGTGTTTACGGTTTACCCTCTGGGACTCACACTGTCTCCCTCAGGAGACTCAGCTGGCAGTCTAGCAGCTTATGGGCAATTATGCTGTAATTTTCCTTTACTTCATTTTATGCTATTACTTCAAGTTCCTTCTCTTGCCCTATTCTCAGCAACTCTCTCCTGACCCAGTGTTTTCTCTCTCTTGACTCCTCAGCTATTATCATCTCAATCTTTGCAAGTACCACAGTTTAAAAACACATCCTCGGGACCTCAGAGGTGTTTACTTATTTCTGTTAAAAAACAGTCTTGTGGAGAATGTGACACATCACTTATACAGTTCAAAGGCAGGGCATTTCCCACATCATAAAAGAGTGGACTGCAGCCACAAAAGTTGAAACGTCACTTAAAAACACTGCTATTTGAGAGGGAGGATTGCTCATTGCTGCTAAAAAGTACAAAAATATGGTGTTATCCAAAAAAAAAAAAATAAAATCCCTTGGCAATTTGTATATGTTTCAAAATGCTGATGAGTTTTAAAACCCTTTTTAGATACAAAGATCTCTGTGCCAAACCAAGATCCAGCAGTAAAAACAAACAGATAATGAAACAAACACTGTGATGACCAAAAAAAAAAAAAAAAGAGAGGGAGAGAGAAATTGTTGCTGCAATAATGTACTTTTCCAGAAAAATTAACCATAACAACAGTGCTGGTGAATGGCTGGATAGTGACTCCTGCTTATAAACATGATTTTGAAATCTTACAGTGTTATTATTTCCACGGTAGTATTGGCAGTAGCTATGTAAAGGTTTTCTGGCACAGAAAGAAATTTCTTCTAAAAACCCTGACTGGGATTTTTTGAATGCTTCCTAGAGAATTACATTAACTTAATGGGCATTATCTGCCTAAATTATGTACAAATCTTTAAAAGTCTTATTCTAGCTCCATCGTGTGCAAATATTGGTAAGCTATGAAGCAGTTCCAGAGAAATATGAAGCATAAATACTCTCATGAGGAGGGCACAGGCCCATAATTCAGATCTCTGTGGTGAAGAAGAAAACCCCCTGCGCACTGTATCACCTTTCAGTATTAAACCATGAAGATCAAGTACAAGTTTAGGTCATATTCAGCTTTTCCCCAAAACTCTTCCTAAATCCCAGTTCTGTTAGACTTTATGTTCTTATAGCTCTGAGTAGTTTGGGTGATCTGTTTTAACCCCATCAGGAAACTGTCATCCAACTATGATGCCACCCGGAAATATGCTACACTGCGGGCATTGAAGCAGAGACTATGACACTTGTTTGGGGGACAGGAATGGAGATTTCCCAGAAATTAGTAATCTGAGCATGTCATCTGACTGCAAATCCAGGCTGGACTGGTGTCTACTGCAGGATGTCACCATCACGGTACAATAGCTTTCACAGGGGGAGTTGTGGTGATCTGAGATTCCCCAATTCAGTTTTTGTCTACACACCCTGCCACAGCTGGTGATGGGAGGCATTCCTGCAGGCAATTACAGTGGAAAAGATGGGATAAATGTGAAGGATTAACTGTTCTCACTCAGTCTTTGACATGTTCCCTCTGGATCACAGCTTTTGGCACATCTATGCTTTTGTGAGCAGTGGTACTCTGCTAGTGTGATATTCATCATGGGCTGTGCCTGTGATTGCACACATATAAACACAGGCACTCACTGATTCAGAGTGAATTTCTCTGTAAACAAAAGCACATTTCCAGTGCAGTCTCAAGGCCTATATAGCCACTACAATGGAATTCCTTGCCATTAGCCACTGTGTGAAGCATGATGTTGCCACTCCACTGTTTTGCAGATCCCAGTCTGTTTACTCACAGGCACTCAAACCTCAACTAACCTTTTTAAATGTTCCTGGAGATTCTTTCCTACATTCAGACTTTTTTTCCTCCAGTGTCTGCTGTATCTCTGACACTAAAAGTACAAATGGTGCACATCTGTCTGAGAATACAGGTAGTAGAAACTTCCAAGTTTTCATCACTGAGCTATTTATTCTCCTTGTAGTACTACTGTTCCGTTAATTGATTTCAGTTTTTAAATTTTATTTTTGCAAAAGCAAAAATATGCTACTCTGAGCTGGACACACACATTAGTTCCAGAATCATTCAGATTTTTATTGTAGATATTCCCTGGCTTAGTAATGTGATTCACTGCAATTGTCCTGAATCTGAAAAAGTGATATTAAGCCAGTATGATTCCTGTTAATAAAGTCAGGGAATGACACCACTCCTTCACCCTCAGCTCAGCAAGAAATCATAAGAGGGAAATGGACAAGTCTAGAAAACATCCTGCTTTCTCTGTGAGGAAGGAAGCAGGCTGTGGAGGTGGTTTGGGTGCTAAGCTTGCCATTGCATTAGGGATAGGAAGAGTTTAGAGATGAAGTGTGGTTGTGTAGGGATGGGGTGAGGAAGCTGAAACTGAACCTGACAAAGGATGCAAAGAATAACAGGAAGGGCTTTTACAGGTATTTTAAGCATAAAAGGAAGATCAAAGAAGATGTAACCCCTAATAAAAAATGTTGGAAACCTGGTAACAACAGATGAGGAGAAGGCTGAGATAATGAACAACTCTTTTGCTTCAGTCTTCAATAGCAAACTGTCTTCCCACACATCTTAAGTGAGTGAACAGCAGGATGGAGACTGGTGGAGCAAAGTCCCTCACACTGTAATAAAAGGTCAGGTTCATGACCATCTGAGGAATGGGAAGGTACATAGGTCTATGGGACCTGGTGAGATGCATCCCAGAGTCCCGAGGGAATTGGCTGATGTAGTTGCTAAACCACTCTCCATGATATTTGAAAAGTCATGGCAGTCAAATGAAGTCTCAGGTGACTGATAAAGGGGAAATATTGTACTCATATTTAAAAAGGGTAGAATGGTGAACCTGGAAAATGCTGAGTAATTCCCAGGCCTCACCTCTGTGCCTGGGGAGATCATGGAGCAGATTCTCCTAGAATCTGTGCTAAGGTACATGGAGGACAGGGAGGTGATTCAGGACAGCCAGCACAGTTTCACCAAGGGCCAATCCGACTTGACCAACCTAGTTGCTTTCTATGATGGAGTGACTATATCAGAGGACAAGGGAAGAGTTACAGCTGTCATTTATCTGGATCTCTGTAAAGCCTTTGACATGGTTCCCCACAACATCCTTCTCTCTAAATTAGGGAGAGATGGATTTGATGAGTGGACTGTTAGATGGATAAGGAAGTGGTTAGATGGTCATATCCTGAAGGTAGTGGTCAATGGCTCAGAGTCCCAATGGATATCAGTGACAAATGGAGGGATACAGACTCAGGGAATACAGACTCAGGGAGTCTGTATTTGGACCAGTGTTATTTAATATCTTCATTAATGACACAGATTAAGGAATTGAGTGCACCCTCAGCAAATTTGCAGATGACACCAAGCTGAGTGGTGCAGCTGACACACCTGAAGGATGGGGTGCCATCCAGATGGACCTGGACAAGCTTGAGAAGTAGGCCCATGGGAATCTCATGAGGCTCAACAAGGCCAAGTGCAAAGTGCTGCACCTGGGTTGGGGGAACTCCCAGTATCAATACAGGCTGAGAGATAGAGAGATTAAGCGCATCCCTTACTTGGGGGTACTGTTGGATGAGAGGCTGGACATGAGCTGGCAATGTGCTCTCATAGCCTAGAAAGCAGCTGTGTCCTAGGCTGCATTACTAGAAGCATGGCGAGCAGGTTAAAACAGGTGATTCTGACTCTCTGTTCTTGTGAGACCCCACTTGGAGTGCTGCATTCAGCTCTGGGGTCCCCAACACAGAAAGTACTTCAGCCTGTTGGAGTGAGTCCAAAGGAGGACCATCAAGGTGATTAGAGGAATGGAGCACCTCTCCTATGAGGAACGACTGAGAGAAATGGTTTTGTTTGGCTTGGAAATACTCTTTTTCTGCATCTTTGCAATGCCAGGAGTCATATTGTATATCCCATCATGTAGATCCAGACAGAACTCGCTTATGGCAGTTTCCTTAATGGCTTGGGTCAGAACATTGCTGAAATACAATACTAGCTTGAGCTTCAGTTTCTAATGGTAGCTTAAATTTTCCCAAACACCAGCTTAGTTTCAGTCTAAGTGTGTAATGATTATCTTCTTATGAACACGCCTTGCAATAATTTTCTTGCATAACAGAGGAGGATAATGTTGTTCTAGGGGGACTTACAGATATCAATGTATTCAGAACAGTTTTCTTCTTACTTCAGCATTTTTTCATACCTCATTAAGAATATCAAAGAATTAAGAACAAAGTCACCAAAATAGCTCCCCCAATACAACTGCTGTTTTTTAACCCAGTCACTCACAGTTATGTGCTGAAAGGCATTCAAAGAAATAAGCATCAGAGTAAGACCTGGGTTAGCTGTTATTGGTAAGGGGGGAGGAGAATCAAAAACCTTTAGAGCATAACAGCAAAACAAACCACAGACAAAGACTAATCCTCTTTCTAGTTACTTATTGAAAGGCAGTTTCTCACAGATGGCAGCTAATCATATGGCTAAATCAGTAACTGCTGTTACCGATAGGAATTAGTTCATTATAAGACATCCTCTATGCTAGCAAACATCCAACTCCCTCCAGGGTCTGCAGGTCAGCTCAAGATTTAGATAGATACCAGAGTTTACAATGCAAAATAAAGTTTATCTGTAGAGTTATTATAGCTGTGATGATCCAAAAACACAGGCAAAAAATATTTATAAAAAGTGTTGGCAACTTTTCTTAAGACCATTTCCATTTGGAAAGCTTTTTTTTGTTTGGCTCAAAATCCTTTCTTTTGGCTTGGAATAGAATGAGGTTTACTTACTTTTAGGATATGTAGCTTGAGTACTGTAACAGTTGAATTTGGGCTTTACTTTATTGAACACATCATCTACACACAAGAAAACAAGGGTTGTGTTTATGCATTTTCTCTTACTGCCACTGCTTTGGAATTAACAGCCAGCTTCATACTGGAAAATGGGGACTGAATTCTGTTGCTGCTTGTATGGCAAAATGTTCCTTAAAAGATGGTCAAAGCACAGAGCCTGTGTAGCTGGAAATTACCTATTACTCTACACTTTACTGAACAGAGAGCTGCTTTACCAAAAAGAGTCTGAAATATCCCAGATTTTAAAGTGATCAGACCAAAAAACTGTATCAATAAGAAGAGTTAATTATTGAAGCGAAGTAACACCAGAGAGCTTAAAGAATAACAGTTGCCCCAGAAAGAGAGGTTTTTCCATGATTGAATTGACACAGTCTATAAGCAGCAGGACATCCAAGAGTGGTTTTGTGCTGTGCTTCACTGTGCCTCCAAAATCTTTGGACTTTTTGATGTTTATTGTTTATGTGGCTCCACACAGCAGTACAGTCATCTGAGCATTTCCAGTGTCACAGCTAAAATCTAGCTCCTGAAAACAACTAAACATCTGTGCCACTTTATGCTATAAGACTCATTGACCTGGATCTGCTGAATGAGAGGACACATCCAGTCTATCCTGCCAGAAACTGTGCTGTGTCCTGTCAGTGCACACAGGCTGCAGACAGTAGTTGTTTGTAGCAGATTTGACCATCTTCCCACTTTTCCTCATGTTTTTGTGTTGCCATATCACTTACAACACATTTAACTGAATCTGGGATAAGTTGGAGTCTAGGGAAATTATTCCAAAAACAATATTAGTCTTCTCCTGCTGTGAGCGATTCCTGAGAACAAAGTAATTGGAAAGACTAAAACCTCAAACATGAAGAGATTAGTCAGTGATTGGTGCCACAGCCAGAACAAGTGTTTAGTCATCCTGACACATCCTCATGCTGAGTCCTTGACCAATAAGTTCCAGCCTTTCTTGTTGTCTTCACTGAGGGCAGAAATATATGAGAAACTGAAGTTCTATGGTAGACGTCTGAGTCAAGCACTTACCACATGGCTGTCACACCCACTGCTGTTTGGTCTACTCAAACTTAATAACTCTTCAGTGCATTATGTGGATTACAGAAGTGCTGTAACTTCAGTTGGGTTGGCAAAGCAGCATATAGCTATAAAACAGTGGGCTGTAATCCTTCCAGCGGGCAGGGTGGTATCTTCATTTGCCCCTTGATACTGTAGATTTGCGGGTCTCTGCCCACGGAAATTACCCTGATGGAATACGTGTTCGTCCCTGGCCAGGTCTATATAATAATTTTCTTTCTCATCAGAAGGATTGATTAGTATTTGTATTTGAACTAACAGTTTGGTTTCCCTCTTTCTCTTAAGCTTGGGAAAACTGGTTTCACAGGACTATAACACTATTTACCAAATTACCAACACTTCTTTACCTGAAAACTTTCAAATGTGAATGCCACAAAGTTACATCAGTCTGATTTGGGTTTTTTTTTGATTTTCAAAAATGTGCAATTTCATCTCACCCTTTCCCAGAATACCTGCATTTATGAATAATGTTGCAACCAATGCTGATAACGTCTTACAGGAAGCCTGGAAGGTCATGAAGCTGCCCTTGGTGCATGACCATTATTTGGTAAAGGCAAGAAATTTGGAAGCCCCTTTTGGTAATTTCATTTAAGAAAAAGCAGGAAGAATTATCTCAAGGGAAAAAGAATCTATATTTTGACTGCTAGACTTCATAGTGTGTGTTCAAGTATGTATGGAATTATGCAAGTATGTAAGTACCTGTCTATCTATCATTCTAATATATTCTGTATATCCCATAATATCATATCACCGCGGATTTTTTTATTATACTAGGCTAACACTGAGTAGAGGACAAATGCTCTGTAGAAACTGAATAAAAGCAAGACAAATAAAGGAGAAGGAATCATGGTTACCACTACTGAAATAAAACACAGGAAGACTGCCCACATGTTTCCAAGACATCTACAAGAACTGTCTGTCTTAGATGCCTCAGTGATTGTAATGTTTAAGCTCAAAAAAGGAATGGGTTTCCAAGCACTCAGGGAATCAGCTCCCTGCTTGTCATACTACCTACTGGTAGTATGGGGATATGAGCAATGGGCAACACCACTTGCCAAAACAAAAAAAAAAAAATAAAATAAATGAACACTGATTTCCGTGTCTTTATCAAAAACCTGACTTCATGCCTGGGAGGCTGTATTTCTGTGGCTGCTGAGTCTGCAAGTTCTGCAGAGAAAGAAAAACAAAAAGCAAGCTGAGTGATCCAACTCTGGCATGCTGTTAGGGAAGTGTCATGTGCATGTGCTGGGAGATCTTTCATACAGACATCAACATATGAGCTATTTTCAGGTGGGCTCCTCCAGCCTGACAGAGCGGTTACAGCACAAGAGGAGCTGATCAGAAGGCAGAATACAGAGCTCTGAATGGCCAGTCACTGGCAACCTCATTAGCCATGTCTCTTGAAGGGCCACAAGGGTGATGAAGGGACTGGAGCATCTCTCATGCAAGGAGAGGCTGAAAGGGCTGAGACTGCTCAGCCCAAAGGAGAGAAGGCTAAGGGGGGTCTTATCCATATGCATAAATACCTGAAAGTGGAGAAAAGAAGACAGGACCAGGCTGTACTCAGTGGTGCCCAGTGACAGGAGGGAGTTAATGGGGACAAATCAAAATACAGGAAACTATTGTGGATGATAAATTTTCTTCCAGGAAGGTGGTTGAACACTGACACAGGTTGTCCAGAGAGGTTGTGGTCTTTCTAGCTTTGGAGATATTAAAAATCTGACTTGACATATCCCTAGGAAAACTGCTGTAGTTGACCCTGCTCTGAGCAGGGATCCCTGTCAACATCAGCTACTATCCTGTGATTCCATGAAATAGCTTTGCTCTCCATGAAGACTCCTTTTCCTTGGAAGCCAACAGAGCATGGTCATGCCAGGGGTACCTGCCAAGGGGTCTGTCTGCTCCTCCACCTCCCACAGGTCAGAAGCCCAGACTGCTCTCCAGGCTGCCTGTGCAATGTAGCAGTCACAATGTGCTTCCTCCTATGTCATCTCACCCGTAGGGTATGCAAATAGGGAAATGAACCAGCCACCCAGCTGGCTGAGATGGAGGTGTTTCCTACAGAAGTGTTGGCTAAGGGAAATGAAGATGAAAATAGGCCCTCTCATCCCTCTTGCTGTGTTTTTGAACACAAGAGCAGTCAAAGGAGGCATTAAGAAGTGTGATAGCAATGTCATAGCTTCTCTCCTGCTTACAGCATTGCTACTGTTGCCTTTTATCAGCTCCTTTGAAATGCAAACAATGTAAAAAAGGCAGAAATAAGAAGGGTCAGTGTAATTGGTCAGCTAATTAATATCTTGAATGCAGTGGGAACTCTAGCAAAAAGCAGTGGGTACACAGAAGGAAGGAAGTGCCCTTCCAGAGATGTTCCAAATGTCCTTACAGGCATAAAAATTTGTGTGCTTTGGATGGGTAAAAAGCAACTCCACAGAAACAACTGCTCATCAATGGGGGCGTGCTGCAAAAAGTGTCTTGCTTAGGTTTCCTAAAATGTTACTTTGATGCAATTTTCTGGCTTTTCTGCTTTGCGATTTTCCATTCTGCATCTTGTTTAGATAAGGGAGATTAATGAGAACTGCCTGTAGTCAGCTGAACTGCCTTTCTGGCAAAGGCTCATGAGGAAACTATGGAGATCAGTAAAGAGAGCTGAAAGTGCGGGTGGCCATGAGCTGCCTTTTTTTTTCATCTGCGTGTGTAAAGGAAGTAAGAAGTGCAGCAGTCAGCCCTGTCAGACAGGGGAGATATTTCACAGGAAATAACAGATGGCTTCAGACTCATATTTCTTGTGCTGAAGACTGTGCCCAGGTTCCTTGAAAAATAGGTGCTTCAGGCTAATTTGTGTTTATTTCAGGTACATTGAGGTATAGCTCATGCATAAAGCAGAGTCCGGAGAAGCCTAGGCCTTGTTTGTTTGCATAATTGTATATGTTCTTGTTTTGGAGGACAGTAACAGGTATGGGATTTCTTTTTGGTGACAAGCTGTTGCCAGCATATTCCAGAGCAAAGAGGTCCCTTCCCATGCATTCATTTAGAAGGATGTAAAGCAGCAGAGTCCCTGAAGAATGTCAGTGGCAGTGTGATATCTTTCACTACCACAGAAGTTACCTTCTCAGCATTGTTTTCATGTTCGTCATCCCTGTGTACCACCTCTTGCAACCACAGACTCTCCTGCAGCTGCAGACCAGGCTCAGGTACATATCATGCTGTGTCCCACCAGGAGAACTTCCACGGAGCGACGACATGGCAGCCAAAGAATTGCTGATTGCACCTGCGGAGAGTTGCCAATTGGCAAACTAGATGGAAAGAAAGTGTTATCACTGCATTGTCTGCTCTGTATGGCTAAAAGCTTCCTGGGATGTTTGTAGCATCTTTGGGCTGAAGAAGAGGAGTTCTGTGTCTCTAAGGAATGTGAGCCGAGCTGAGCGTGGCCCAAATGCAATTCCAGAGAAAACCATGTTGCTAAAAAGAACTTCCTATTTTGGGTAACATGCATCAGATCAAAACCAATATGCATGGTGAGCAAGAGGAGGTCAGCATGTGAATCACCATCAATGACCATGGCACGAGGCCAGCTCCAAGTGGCCTGTCCTTACAGAGGTATCACATATCTGGGGATGGTCAGGAGCAGGTGCATGTTTCTGGAAACACTGGGATGGTTATTTCCCCACCTGTGACTTTAATGCCTGCCTGGTGACCTGTCATTACACTCTCACAGTGACAGATGTGGTGGCACACTCCAGAAAGACTGCATCATGGTTGTCCACCCCTGCTAGCCCTCCAGCGTGGCCACTCACACTGGGCTGCTCTTGCCACCTCAAAAGTCACCACACAGCCTAAATAGTCAGAGCATCCCAGCCACTGCAGCTTGGCTGACCTACACCAGAACGAGTGGACAGTCCTAGCTGAAACAGGGCAGCAGGAAGGGCATTGCCTATCTTCCTTGGGATTATGCAGATTGATCCTCTTTTGACAACCTTGCTTTTACACATGCCAGGTTGTAGAAATGAGTCATCCAGGAGAAAAGCAGCTCTCCATAATTTTCTGCTGATGGCTAATACCAGATTACTTTCAGCTATTCACTTTCCTACTCTGTGTTTTACTGGATATTTACTCATACCATGTACCGTTCCCCTTGGGTTTGCCCCATGGATGTGACTGGAGTGTTTTGCAGGCACAAGAGAACACCACAACCCAGTCCTGAATTAACTGCTGCTCCAGCACTATTACCCTTGCCAGACTGGCTGATGGGGTTGTAGGACTAGTCGACAACCACCTTTCTGCCTATTCTTAAACACTCTTTTCCTTTTGATTGATTGAACAACCACCATGTATAATTTCTGGACTTTGCTGATGGTAATACTGATTATTCAGGAAAAAAAGTTTTGATTCACTGATTTTATTGAATGCTCTGGGAACCCACCAGTTCACTTATGGCTTCATTGATTTTCAGCTTGTTTGGTTTAAGTCCTTTCACTCACTTCTGTATCTTACCTTATGACTTTAAGGAGTAATATCTCAATAGATTATTTCCCTATGTATTTAACTTTATCCTCCCAAAAAAGATTTTTCACCCTAACTGACTGTAGTGGTTTGACCCCAGCTGGATGCCAGGTACCCACTAAAGCTGCTCTCTCACTCCCCTCTGCAAACAGACAGAGGAGAGTAAATATAGCAAAGGGTTTAATGAGTTGAGATAAGGACCATAAAAGATCCCTTACCGATCACCATCACAGGCAAAATAGACAGTGGGGACATTAATTAAATTTATTACTAACAGAACCAGAGCTTGCAAATGAGGAGTAAAATAAATCTTAAGGACACTTTCCCCCCCCAGCCGCCTCCTTCTAAGTTCTACCTCTTCCCCGCCCTAACAGTGCAGGGAGACGAGGAATCAGGGTTATGGTCAGTTGTTTGTGCCACTTCTAAGAGAGAGAAGGCCTTCCCCTGCATGGGTCCCTCCCATGGGACACAGTACTTCACAAACTGCTCCAGTGTGAGTCTACACTCACGGACAACAGCTCTTCAGACACCGGTGCCACATGGGTCACTTTTCCATAGGGTGCAGTCCTTCAGACACAGGCTGCTCCAGTGCGGGTCTCCTACAGGCCACAAGTCCTACCAGGAAAACCTGCTCCAATGTGGGCTCCTCNATCTACTCCCACTTGTTTTTCATTCTCCTATCTCTTCTTCTGCATTTTTACAGGAAGAAGATTCATGTTAAAGTAAAAGGATTCAATAGGGCTTTGTAAGATTCTATCTTGAATTATGTCTATTTAGTACTTTCATTAACAAAATAGACAACAAAAACCACACATTGGATTTGGAGATCAAACTGATAGGACATACTTTGAAAGAAATAGTTAGCATTCAAAATTACCTTAACAAATTGAAGAAATCATCTGAAAAGAAAAATCCATATGTTATTCAGCAGGTACAAAAGGTACCATACTCTGGCTAGAATAATCAACTATATGATTATACAGTGGTGTAAAATCAGTTGGTAACAGTATTGGAGAGGACTGTATGAATATAATGGTAGAGCACAATCTGACTGTGGATCAGGAACTTTATATAGTTAGAAAAAAAAAGGAGGGTATGATACTGAAATCTGAGACAAGTATAGCATGCATGAGAAGATCCTTCTGAAGCTCATTGGAAGACTTCAGCATTATATTTTAAGAAATCTTAGAGAAAAATGCAGAAAAATAGATTAAATCATCTTCAAACACTGCTGAAAGGAAGATAAGATCAATCTGTCCTTGTCCATCTGGGAAAGAATGGGGAGGTTCTATGCTATATCTGAGATAAATTTGTTAATGAAGAGGAGGGTGAAACTCTGGATGGTCTGGGAAAGTCCTGGAGCATCTGCTGCTGGAAATCTTTAAGGGTGGATCAGGCATGCATCTATGAGAAATGATCCTGACAGGGAGGGTCCTGCTGTGAGCAGGAATAACCATCTGGGTTTTTTGAGGTTCCTTACAGCTCTCGGTCCATTTCCTGCCCAGACATGAACCTGCATCTTCTGCTGTTACCGCTATCCCGTATATCTCCCACAGTCTGACTTCAGCCTGTAGTCGCTTATCCTTTTGCAGGAACATGTTTGGCTGCTTCTATCAGATCACTGGAATACACCTTCAGTTTTTCATCTCTTGTCTTTCTCCTGTCACTCGCCTCCTTGTCTTTTTTCCTTTCTTTCCCCTTCACTGCAAACCTCCATTCTGTCCTGGTCCTGACACCCAGCCTTGTCCCTCTCGCAAACAGATCACGCAGGGGATGGCATCTGTCACCTTTCATGGTAAAGCTTGTACCAAGAAGATGGATCAGAAATCTCTACTCCTTCATCACGGAATCATGACTTCACACCCAGCTATCTGAATCATTCCTCCAGACTGTTTGCTTATTCACCCCTGCTTTGGTTACATTTGATTAAGACTTGGTAACTCTTTTTCCCAGCTCCTGAGGATATGTCTTTGCCTGGTTTTGGAGAGGGCTTTGCTTCTGACCACCCAAAAGGCCAGATGGGCTGAATGTTTTAACCCAGCCTATTCATCTGGATTATTTATCTATTTATCTATTTATTAACCTCTATTTATCTCATCTTTAAGGATTTTCTCTGTGCCTTTTTTTTTTGTTTAACACATCCCACACGTGCTTTCAACTCAGCCCAAGCTCAAAAGACTTCAATTCTAAGAAGTGTTTTTGAGTACACAATGCTGAAGGACTGCGTTTAAAATTAAGCCAAATGAGCAAACATGCCCATAAAAGGAGAACACAGTAGGCCAAGACTGTATGTAGACTTGCAAATCTGCCCTGGGATTTTGATTCCAGTAACAAACCCATCTGAGATTTGCTTTCACAGTTTACGCTCTCCACTGAAAACAAGCCTATGGAGAGCATGATGCAGCAGTTACCATAGCAGCCAGCACCAGAAGAATCCATTAAGTAATCACAGTCCCAGCTCAAAGTGAATTACCAGACTGCAGGTGAACTCTTGCACCTCAGAAAATGTCTCTTGGGGAAAATATGTTGTCATGCACCCTGGAACAAGAGAATGCCAATAGGTTGCAGTGACTTGCTGCTACATTGTTATTCTTAATTATGTCTGTGCTGATTTTTAAAAAGTACTGCACAGGCTTTTCCTTTTTCCTGTCGGGTGTTTTTTGTAATTTATTTTTTTTTCCTGAAAGACCAGACAGACTAGCCCAGTCAATAACTACTAATGAAATGTGCTTCAGGCCTCCCTGCATTCTGCCACAATTAGATTGTTAGCCATCCCAGGAGAGATGCTATTATCTGTGTGGGTGTGGAAAATGATCTATCACTGTTAATAATTTGTATTATCGTAGCAGGTAGCACTCCAAATATGTCAACACCTTCTTATGATGGCTGTTTTCCACACATGGGAAGCTGAAGGTCCTCTTGGATGCTAAGATGTAAGAAATATATAAATGGAGCTGGGAGGTGGAAGAGGATGGATCCTGGTGGGCTCCTAAGAGCACAGGAAAACACACTATTCCCTCATAAACACAGCTCCTTAGATACCCAGAGGCATGTACTGCCAGTACATGTTTGGGAGGAGCCAGTCGTGCACACAAACTCCAGATCCAGATCTTGCATAGTATCTCTTTTTTGTCTCTGTACTGTACAACCACATCTTATTATAACAGCAAGGGCAGACAGATGTGCAAACACCTTTCCGAAAAGTGAAGTGCAGCTGTGGATATTGATATCTTGACCCACAAAGAATGACTTTGGGTTTGCAGTGGTAGAAGACCCAAGTTAAATTAGAAGGGTGATTTTTTAACCCACTGTTGATGCTCTTCCAGAAAGTCACTTTAAACCTTTAAAACCCTTCACACTGTGACCACCATAACAGACACATGAAGAACTACTAAAAACTTCTTGTGAAAGAAGGTAATGAGAAAGCTATAGCATCTGGGAAAACCCAAACAAATAAATGAACTAACAGACCCCAGCCTTCCAGAGAACTTGAGTCAAGGCTGGCCTCCATGAGGTATCATTTGCTTCCTGTTTGCTGCCAAAGTACAATGAAGTTTATATTTGGGCCCCACCTTTCAGAGTTTGAGTCTAAAAATATAACAATGAACTTGTGACACAAAGGACCTGTCTCCCAGAGAGGCAGAATTTAGAACTAGCTACAAAGCACAAAAGCTCCTCTCTTTAAGACAGAACCAATTTTGACTAGACAGATTTTGTTGTTGTTTTGTTCATTATTTTTTAAAATATTTCTATTTTTAGGTTTCCCCGACTTGGAAGGATTCCATTCGGATTAGGCCAGACTTACATAACTGTTTAAACTGTTGAATTTAAGTGGCTGAATATAAACATTTTAATTCACTTATCACTGTGGTTACCTCTATGCCATTCTTTGAGGTGTCTGAGGTGATACATGGCTGAGAGGGAATGTCAGGCCACCTGAGTGGGAATATATGTGGATGTCTAATCTATAAATCTTATTTCCTTGAAAGTGTTGAGTCTCAGCTCATTTAGCTACATTTAGTCCATGCTCAGATGCCACCAAACCAACTACCTGATGCTCTTCAGACAGCTCTGGCTTTCATATAAGAAAAACACCAGATGACAGTGTGAGAAATGCAGTGGGGTGGGGGAAAAACGATTTTTGGGAGAAAATTCAATGCCTTAATTTTGATTCCATCTGAAAATTTATTCTTAAACCTAATGCTGATTCATTCCTTCTGGGGAACCCACAACTGATGTTTTGTGGGAGTTAGACCAGATGCATTCTCAGTTTCTCAACAACAGATTAAAACTAATGTTTGCATGACTCTGGCTCACTTGTTTCATCTTCTCTTTCCAGAGGTCACTGCTTTGTTCTCTGCTTGTTTTTTCTTGAATTATTTCTGCTTCCCCCTTTCTCTGTTACTTTTTTCTGTTATTCCTAAAGCAGTTATATTCTTAGTGGTTACAGGAATAGTTGGATGTGATTTTGCTGATTCAGTAGAGCCCCTCAGAAAATGGTTATTTCTTTATCAAAATTTCCCAAGAACCAGAGTCTCTTTAGAGCCTCATCTCACTCCAAGGTTTTCCTGGGAGGTGCCTGAGCGTGGGCTTTCCTTCTGCGTGCACAGGAGTAGCTCTCCATCAGCCAGTCCTCATAAAACGTGATCTTGGGTGATTCTCGAAGTCATTGTACAAGGGACTGTGAGAGACAGAGCATTTCAAGACCGCAGACACAAGGGCTGTTATAGGAGAGAGGGATCACTGGAGCACTTCTGCCAAAGGGTCACAACATGGAAACGTAAGGGCCCTTATCTGTGAAAGAACAGAATCACTTAACCACTCTGTCACTTTCCATCCAGTAGATCTATAAAACTCCTAGGGTAGTCAACTGGTTCTCAGTCTCGCCTGAAGCTCTTCTCAGCTTTGGAAGATTCTTGAGTATGACAGTTATTAAGAACATGGGCTAGACCAGCAGAGAGATTACAGGATATGGTTGGATAGCAAAACATTTTCACGGTACAGCTAAAACGTAAAGAATGACTGTGACTGGATAGTAAAGGAGTTGTAAGAACTAAAGGAGTCAATAACAGCACCTGAGTGGCAGTAGGGATTTTTGCATGGTGCTTATTTGCAGTATGGCTGGTGTTAGTCATTGCTCACCTCAGCAAGTACAAAGTGTTCCCATGAGGTTTGTATATCTTACTGAGATGAAGGTTTAAGACCTGAAAAAATTCTGCTAAATCGAGCTTTTGTGTGAGAGACAGTAATGTGAATATCAGAGAAAATTGTTCTAATCAGTTCTATCTGTCAAAACTAGCTGATTCTCAGAGCCAATTTCTAAGAACAGTCTGGAGCCCTGTCTAGCCAGCCTAGGGACTCCAGCACTCCTGAGATGATGATGGTCTCCTTGCTTCAATATGTCCCAGCAGCAGTGTAATGAGCAGAATGTAAGTGACAACTCATTTACATTCAGAATGCCACAAGATCTTTTTCATGCACTGATTAAATAAAGATCCTCTCTGCCCTGGAAGGCTCATAAAGGTGCAAAACCCCATAAACAGGTCTAGATACCACTGGAGTTACTTATCCCCAACCTGGCAGTAACTTGTGTTCCTCATTGGCAAATCTAAGGGTCAGGACCCCATCAAAGAGGAGCCCATCAAAGACAGGGTGACAATGGCTTGGCACCTTCTTCCCTCCCTGAAATTGATGGTTATGTGTGGGAAAAGATAGCTGGCCAAAAAAAGAAAATTATGATCTATATGAGGGATAAGCATGCAGCAGGAGTTCCTGTGCAGGGGTCTCTTGGTGCCTCGCTACTGTGATGCCCTGGGACATGGGGCTGTCTGGATTTGGGGCCGTGAGAGCTGATGAGGAGCAATGGGCAGAGATCTATGGTGTAGGTGGCTTTGGGTGTGGTGAAACTGGGGACAGTCACCAGCTATACTGTTGTAATACAGCTCTCAAATACTTGCATGCATACAAAATCAGAGTAACTTCTCTGCCCTGAACTGCCATGCACTCTGCATTAGGGGATCTTTAAAAAGCAGCAAAGCCACAGGAATTACAAAATGGCTGTGTTGAGCAGTGGCACATCAGTTTTTCTCTTTTCTACTTCAGTCTTGATATTCTCTCTCTCAGAAACCTCCAAAACTCTTTAAAACAAAAAATCTCGAAATGATCTGCAAAAGGCAGAATGTGATGGGAGTACAAGAGCAACTGGATTTGCTTGTAAATAAAATACAAATCCAAAAGTTAAATTCTCTCAGTAGGTGTTGTATATTTTTGTAAGGGAGTCTTGCCTCATGTTTGGACAGCTGCTGCGATTAAAATTTTTTGCCAAACAAATTTAAAAAAGTCATCTTCTAACTACCATTTTCACAAATACATAAGGAGATTTGAAAGCACTTCAATACCAAACTGAAACTTTCTTGGAGTTATTTTCAAAATATTCTAAAGCTTTGAGTAGCATGTTCATTTCTACTCTATATATTCACCTCAAAGTAGTAGAGTTAAAAATATACAGTTTATGGTTGCATGTAGATGTATCCAAGAATGTTTTCTGGTTTTGAAATGACATTCGGTAATATTTCACTTGTTACATTTTTTTTTGTTTAGAATTTGTTATAAAATTATAAATCAGAATGGCAAAGATAGATGAAGAATATTTGCTGCCAAATTTGGCACAGGATTAGCTTAATTCTCTACTGCTGAAAAGCACCACTTGATCTGGGACATATTCATGGCTAAGAAAGATCTCTTCAAGATCTGTACCATTTGTACAACATAAAATGTAGACTTAATTTCATTGGAAATGCAGGGGCCTTTGCATTGAGGGTGAAGGCAGATGGTATAGGAAGACACGCCCCTGGGGCTTTTTTACGTTGTGTCACTAAAGTGATTCCCTAAGAGAACAACATTTATTCTTACATTTTCCAAATGTGAATAATATTGTTCTTTCTGTTTAAGTTCTGGGTCCTCATCATCAGTTACAGTTTCAGAATATAGGACAGGGATGAGGAATGTGAGGAGGTGAGATTGAAACTAAGAGCATTTAAAGCATATTGCCTTAAATCTTTGTATGTTGAAAAAGAGAAGGGCTACCATCCTGGGTTTGTTTCTAGATTACAACAGATGAGGGTGCCCACCTTTGTGTTGCAAGGCTTTTTCTTCTGACTGCAAATTGAATTTATTTGCTAAAAAGGTTTTTTTTTTCCAGGTTCAGCTGTAGTCCAAAAATTCTCTCTCATAAGAGTGTAACGGAGAATCTCAGAAGCCCTCTCCCAAGCACAGTTTGAGAGCTTTTAACCCTGCAGAGACTCAGTGGTGAGAAAGTTGGTATATATCATCTTGTATCATACATCCAGCACTGAGATGTTATTCCCAGTCAGGAATATTGAAAAATATTTGTTGGTCATGTTAAAACTCCTTTGGAGACCAACACTTTCTATGGCACATTTACTAAAGTGTTCAAGAAATCTGAGCATGGAACCAGGTACCATGTGGTTCATGCAGGGGCTCTTTTCTGGTTCTGGCACTCATCTCCTATGTACACTTTGATAAAATTATTTGCACAGTTTCCCCCAATTTCATCAGATGTAGAATTGCAGCTGTGGTGTGTGCTGACATCTCTCCTCTCTGGAGGGGCTGAGATACTTTGTTCAACTTCTTACATGAAAAACACCATGAATAGGAGGATAAAGGGCTGAAACATACTTCTGAAATAATATAATCAAGCTGATTTAGATTTGGATCTGAGAAACTTCTTTTGGCAGTAAATATTCTACTTAATCTATAAATAGCTCTTCAGATTGCCAAATACTCTTCATAAGTTATACCCTTGATTTGGCCTGAACAAGAAGCAAAACGTAGACTTCAGAATGGAAGAGAATAAAATAAAAGGTTGATGGGACTGACATGACCTTGGAACAAGGTGGTGATTTCTGCTTTACGACCCACCATACTAGCTTACCATGTGTCAAAATTTCATTAAACATTTCTGCAGTTCTGATGTGTACAGTAAGCAATTCTTCATTCAGGCAAGTAGTTCATCCTTTGGGGATGTTTGTATTGTCATCACCATGGCAATAAGAAAAGATGAAAGTCAGAATACAAAGAAAAAACCAAAACCGTTAGCTGAAGTATGAATGGGCAATGAGATTGTAAAACCATGCATGGACTTTTAAAGGAAATGACTGTTCTGTATTAAAAAAATCTAGCAGAATTACTGATGCCATAATCTAAAAATAGCACTCTTGGCTTCGTTAAGTGCAATGGCTCTTATAAACCCTGTTAAAGCAGATACCAGGAATGGAGGATTCTCCTTCTGACAAAGGTGGTGTTGCTTCATCTTGCTTCGCAGAGGAATGTGCCCTACAACACAGACTGCTTCCAAGCAAAATCATTTGTGGTCCCACTTTGACATGGGTTTAATGAAACAGAGCTATGAACAACTGTGACAGTTGCTCTGCCTGAGCTGAGCCATGAAAGCAAGACTTCAAATAAACCCTAGAATCTGGGCCCTGAATACAACACTTTGGATCCTACTCCTGTAGACTTGGCTGAGACTTATTGCCTAACTCACTTTGAAAGAACTTCCTTGGTCAGTAAGAATTTTGATGTCAACCTACACTATGAGTGCCTTTGCCCAGATGCCTAAATTGACAGAATGAACCCATAGAATTCCACAAACATTCTTTTCAGGAGAAGGGATAAGCCTTTATTTTTACAGAATAGAAATCTGGTTAATGAAAAGTAGCTAGAAAAGCTACAAATTTCCAACAGCTATATTCCATTAAGGCATGGCTTGGCCTTAGATTTGAACTACAAGTCCCCATTTAAAATTAAACTAATTTGGCTCAAAACCACAGATGAGTCTGCCAGAAACGGTAATTTGAAGACAGCTCTCAAATCCAGTTGCAAATCTCAGGGTAGACAAATATTATCTCTCTCACCATCATGTTTGGGAAGAAGATTTGCTTAAATCAGTCTAAAATGTTGCTTCATCTCATAAAGACAAGGCTGTGTAGAGCAGGCTGCTTCACTATTAAACAGAAATTTCAGCAAGATTCTTCCAGGTCATCTGCTTTACTTGTTTGTCATAGGCTAATAAAGAGGTTTTTTTCCCCTTGGAGAATTTAGGGATTAGATAAACAAAGCACAAAGCCACTAAGTCAGATGAGGACTTGCTTGTTAAACATTAACAAGCATCCAGCCTTTTCAAGTGTAGGCTTACTGATATCTCTACCACAAGCTTCAGGGTTTGTTTTTGCAAGATTTTTGCACGCTACAGTAAGCAAACCTGTCTACGTGTGATCACTAGGATCAGACTCCTTTGGCTGTCTCCTTCTAGAACCTTATGGAAGGTAAGGTATCTTATTCACAGGAATGCAGAATGTCTTTTTTTTGATTTTATTTTTGCTGAATGCATCCACCACAGTGAGCAGGAAGACTCATTCACATTCCCACTTATCTTTAATGCCAGTTTATGTTATATGGGACAGCAACACCTAGTATGTAACCTGCTGGAGCCAGAATCCAATGCTGTGCCCAGCACACGGGACAAGCAAACGTATTGTAACTCCAGGGTGGAGATATCCTGATTTTAAATGCAAGGTGTTGACCGAGGGTCCAGATACATTCTAACCTCCCAAAGCCTTTCTTTAGACTTAACCCCTAAGGTGAGCTCCACCTACATGCATGCAAGACTCAGTAACTGGTCACAGACAAAAGGCTTCATTTGAAATCCAACTCATGGTGCTTTTCAGATTACTCCCCAATGGACTGTTTCTGTGTGTGTCCTCCTGCTGTATAGGAGCTTTGGTCTCCATACAGAATCCATAAAAACAGAGAACGTGAAAGAGAAACAAATTATGTCAGAATAGCCAAAGGCTTAATGGGAGCACAAATGAGGCAAAAGTCACTATATTTGCATTTATTTTCATTAGTTCTCAGATTTACAGGAGATCCAGCAAAATGTAATTTGATAGTAAACCCAGTTAGTTACAGTATCCAAGCCAAGTGAAAATCCCCTCAAATTGGATGAAACTTGATGCTGCCAGCATGCTGCTGAATCCCCTCCAGTGTATTTCCAAATAACATTCCTCCTTTACTCTGCTGAGTGCTGCCCAAAGGATCAACAGTAAATCAAGTAACCTGCAATATACTTCTTTTTTATAATGCATCTATAAATTTCATGGAACTATGGATTTCTTCTTATGAAATTTAATTTGAGTCACTTGGGGAAACATTTCCATATTGAAAAGAGCTCCTGGCTTTCATTGTACTTATACTTTGCTCTTATTGAATTGCAAATGCTTTGATTTAAAGGAACATAACCAAGGGAAAGCCTGCCTGCATGAAAGCAATTGGGTCCATTTTCACTTGGCAGGAAAAAACCAGACAGCTGCTGAGCTGAGCAATCTCATCTTCACCAGACACTTGAGGATGGGCACAGTGAACATGGGCTTGTGAGTGATGCTGGCTTTTCTGTCTTCAAGATTGCTGTATCATGGAAAGGACAAAGCAGGATCTTGGCCATCATTTCCAGCAGGCTGACTCATGGAGAGAGCTGATGCCAACTTCTCTCCATCCCAAGGAGCACCAGCACTAACCTCTGCATTCCCATCCCTTGCTTTCTGTGAATAGAGCTTTATGAAAATGTGTGGGTCTGAATAAAATATTGGGTGCACAGCATAAATTGGGTAGCACTTTCACAGCACCAAAACTGATCAGAAACAGCTTTTTCTATTTTATTTTCTTTCCTTTTTTTTTTTTCCCCCATATAAGACTATTCCATGTGGTTACTGGATTCCCCGGGCATTTTCTGACAAGCTCTGCTCCTGTGGTGTTTTGCAACACACACAATATTGGGTGCAAATAAGTAAAATTTTGTTGTTAGTAAAACAGAGAAGATGGTAGTGCAACAGCTTTCAGCTTATGGCTCACAAATTAATATCACACAATCTTCAAAAAGTAGATAGGAAATGCGGCTGGACTGCCAGTGGACTCCAGTTTAGTATGCATAAATACAACACAAAATGTTAAGAGGGCAAAAAATTAGAAATTACTGAAAACATCAGAGTTGGAGAATGAAAAGGGAATACAAAGGAGGAAGTGGGACTGAGGCTTATACTTAGAAGTCACTGAAAGAAAATAAATTTAGGAAAACCCTCCAGTTAGGCTTGGATATCAATCCAGTTTTCTTCAAAGAAAGAAAAAGGGACTACTTGGTGCTTAAGGTAAATATAGACATAGATGGTTACTAAAATAACAGAAGAGGAAATGAGAAGTTTGTAAATGCAAGAAGAACAGAATGAGGAAGAGACAGTGGTTAGAAAAAATTGTATCCAATTTGACTGACCACCTTGGCCTCTTGCTGTGTCTATCTTTATGGTGGTTGGTCAGGTCCCTCCACATGGCCATATACCTCATCTCACAGCTTTCTGAGATCAAAGGTAATATGCCAGAAGTTCCCTGAAGCATCCACTAGGGCCTGGGGTTGCTGCTGCTGTTGCACATTCATAGCAAAGACTTCATGAAGTTTGTCACACTGTCTGCTACCTGCTCTATAAGTAGAGCCACTGAATAGAGATGCTGTTTCACATAAAAGCATTTAAATATCAGTATACACAGTTGTAAATTGAGGGACCTCTGTGGAACACACTGACCTGAGCCAGTTTTCCAGTCCTGAGAAGTATAGGCATTGAATCCGGTCACAATAGTATCATAAAAAAGATAGTTGCCTCTGGCCTTTCATCCTCCTCTTGATGCCTTAAAGTAAGTCGCCAAACTAATTTTGAATATAAAGAGGAAACACCCACAGTCTTTATTGTGGTGCCAGGTGTCCCAGGAATAATTTCCAAGTGTAGCATGCTGAATTACATAGGTTCTACAGTTTTATATGATTATCTAATTAGATTATTTAGCAATTACATCACCGTTACACCTCCCTTCCAAACCCATCCCTCTCATTGCCACGCTTCTGTCACGCCTCCTGTTTTGCGTCAGGAGTCTTAGAAAGACCCCTATCTTCATCCTATCTTCTTCTTCCTTGTTGATCTTTGGTTCTTGGCACAACACCACATCCTCTAGAACAGTTTCAAGGCCTTTTTGGACCAGCTTTGACTACCATTGCTAGATGTTATGTCTGCTTTTTAGTCCAACTCCACAAATAGCTGGGGTCCTTATCTTGCTAACATTCTTATCTATGGAAAACTTTCAGCAAAGGTGAAAAAACTACATTTTAGAAAACTAGAAAACTTGTTTCATATTACTAAACCCTATATAATATAGGTTTTAGACTACACTCCTATCACATATACCCACCTAATTGAAATTAAGATCCCAGTGCCATTCTCTCCGATTTCCCACCACTCTCCTACACTCCTGACATCTTTAATATTGCCCATTTTTTTCAGCATTTTCTACTAGTTTTTTTGCAACTGTCTACATGGATAGGTTATCTCAAGAAATAGGAGAGCTGTGTTCATGAACATCCTAGAAATTATTTTATATATCCCAGTGATAAATGTCCCATAGTCCAGGAACACTCAACCCAGAAAATATCTTGAGATCCCTTCCAGTGCTCCATATTCTGGTTTCCATGAAATAATGGCATGCATCCACATACTTGAAAATATATCCAGCTGCCTCTATGGTCTTTTTATTTTTTTCAAGAAAGGCTTGACTACTTTTATTTTATGTACATTTCCAGTATTTTATTATTACTTTCTAAAAATCTAGTTTAAAAAGGGGAAATGTTGTTTCAATGAAGGAGATACGGGATTGCCAGTACGACATTGATTTGACACAGTTTTGGATATCTGGAATTATTTGCTAAGTAAAAGAATTTTACTGTTTGATGATACATTAAATATTCCCTTAAGAAACTTTGTAATCAAGGAAATGCATTGTCTCAGGGTGGAATTGGTTTATGGGCTAAACCATCATATATGTTAGCTAGGGTTTAAAGTGTCAAAGATCTGAAACACACAAAGTATCATTTATAACTGGTGGAGCTGGCTTACAGCTTGCTCTGGGTCATAAATTATCCTTCTACCTACCTACCATCTGCACATCTATTGCTTGCACACTGGTTAAATATTGATTGAAAGTATTGCAGTATTGCTAAATAAAATTAGCAGTAGGTAAAATGGAATTTAAATGAACGAATGAATGAATTTAAATGGGCTTCCCTGTTTCAAATCTTAACAGAAGTTTAGAAGAATTTTAACAAAAATTACTTGATACATCCTTATTTCTCAGTCTTCTACAGAATGTTGTGTTTTCTCACTAAAGTGGGATTCAGAGGTCATCCTCAAATGAAGGGAACCATTTAGCTAATTTGGTGTCTTTTCACTTCTGACTTAATATTTATATAATCAGTAGAAGAGATGATTTAAAATGTCTCAGTCTCAAATGTGTTAATTAATGTAATGCAAATTTGGGCACGTGGGCAATGGCAGAGGAGCTGGTCCCTTCTGCAAATCATCACTGAAGTTCCTGGGAACCTGGAGATATGAGTAGGTCAGGATCAAACTGTAAACTCTACTGCAGTTTTCTTTATCATACAGGAAGTCTGCTTCTAAACTGTATGAAAGCAAGCCCTGAGCCTACTGTTTATGTTCCTTTCCTTTTCATGGCATAAGTGAAAATTGCACGTGTTTCAGTGCACACGTTCCTTTCTGCTTTGGACACAGAGACATTATGAGTGTTCACAAGTGGACTTCTCTAGCATTACTGCTGCGGCACCCAGTACAACTCCCAAATTTTTGTATTGTGATACACTCCACATGTAGCTGACTTCAGAGAAGTTGTGTATGTCTTTCCACCTTGCGGCTCTCCCTGGTTTGAAATGGAGGCAGCTCTCACAGCCTGTAAAGAACTGACAAGATCAAGGTGTGAAGCAACATTTCTCTCAGGCCTGCTGCTATTGCTTTTCCAAAAAGATTTCAAGATGCCATGCCTCTGCCTTCACTTTCTGTGTGCAATGATTTGATGGGTATTTTCAGTTTGCAGACAATTGGTGAGATGACTGTCCCTGCAGACAGCCTGGTCACTCTCCCAGGGCTTCCCTCATAGTGTGTGGATTATTGTCTCAGAGAACCTCAAGGGATTGTGAAAGCAGTGTCAGTAAGGAGTTCAAATCAGAAATTTAGCAACTTGATATTGTTCTTCTGCCAATCATCATGAGAGCAGATCCCTCTGGGGCTTTCTGCCATGGAGAGGAATGACTGTGCAAGTGCTTGTGAGAAAGAGGAGGCAGGAAGGAGATATGGTCCATTTTAGGAAGGGAGATAAGAAACATTTCAGGCAGTTGAGCCCAAAAGGCTGTAGGGAAGGAAGGAAGGGAACATAGAAATTAATCTTGGGCAACTGAGATAAGAGTCATGGTTTCAGAAAACTTATTTGTTCTTCAGAGCCTTAAGACTGGGAACAAAATGTGATATATAGCCTAACTCTTCTGACTTTAAATTTCATACAGTCATTTGCCCTTAGACCAGTTGAGTGAAGAAAAGCTGTGCTGCTGCTTGGGTAATCTTGTACCCTCTGCCCAGAATAGGTAAAAATGGAAAGCACACCAGGTATAAGAATGAAGAGGAGCCAGTGTATATTTAGTCAAGTTGATATAATACAAAATGGTCTTCTGGAAAATCACACACACAGATTAAACCTGGCTAAGGATCAAATGCAGTTTAGCCACCATGGGGGAAAAAAAAAAAGAAAACTCTGTCTTTCCATGAGCTCCTCTGTTCAAGTAGAAATTGCTAACCACTTTGTTCAACCTTCACCAGATTTTACTCTACTCAGGCCTGATCTGCCAGAATGCCAACTGAATTAATGTTCTTAAAAAATGTATTATTTTGAAAAGCCTGAAGCACGTGCAGAAATACAACTTGCCACTTGCATCTGCCCAGATCCAGCTTAGGGACATAATTTAAATAATTTTATCCCTTTAAAGGCAATTTTTATGCAAGTGAATGAGCATATAATATCTTCAAAGATCAAGAACATTTTATTGCCCACTCTCTTTGAGTGATATACCATTAGATCTGCCTACCTTAGGTTCAATGCTGATCTCTCATAATGATTTGCAATTAATAGTGCCCCTGGTTTATGGCCCCATACTTTTTTAAGTGAGAAAGTGAATATAAAGAACTGACACCAGAGGCTCACTTCATCACCTCACTAATTCCTGTTTCAGTGAGAGTTGTATGTATCTGCTAATCTGAGCCAAAGATCCTCAAGGTCAGGTCTTCAAAGCTCATGGGCACAGAGAGGACTCGCTGGGATGCTCAAATGTTTCTGCACTGGGAAAGCACTTCAAAGGGATTTAAAGTGGCCTTGGGTATCTTTGAGGATCCCCTCAGCTCCTTGCATCCCTATAGAATCTACTGTAGGGCACACTAGAAGCAAAAAAAGGGGTTGACCTATTCCCGTAATTTCTGTAACAAGAAGACCCTTTTCCTTCCTGTTGTTCAAAGCCCCATATGGTTTGATGCAGTAACTCTCACCTTCAGTTAAATGGGTGATTAGCAGTACATACAAATGAAGACACATTTTGAAAATGCAGTGACTTTTGTTCCAATGTAATAAACATACACATTTTCTGTTACAATTTTTACCCCAAAAGTAAGTTGTTGGTAATTTTTGGCCATCTTCATAACCAGTAGAAAGTGCCACCATCAAATAACTACCTGTTCTGCACAATTAAGTTCTTTTACTTTATAGCTACTGATGAAGAATTTTGTGAAATACCAGAATAATAACTCCTGGGAGAGTGGAAATAGAAACATGTAAACATTCATACCGTATTTGAGAAGCCTCTTGCTGTGAGTTACTTTTGGGTGGATGAATGGATAGATAAATCAATAGGCACATAAACAAAGACAGAGAAGATACACAGTTCACTGGAGTTTACAGTTCTCTGGAAAAGTAAGTCTTGCATAACAGCTCTGGGTTTGCACGCAGCAGCCCACTGCACTGTCATTTCCTATGTGTTGTGGCAGGTATATCGGCCCCAAACACAGCAGAGCTTTACAGTATATGAGCCACAAAATCAGAGTTTGGCATCCTATCCAGCTTTTTCATCTGGTGGGGCAGCTGCTCAGCTGACTGCTGGCAACCATTCCCTGTTTGTAACAGCTAAAATGTTAACAACGACAAAGGCTTTCCAGATGAATTTGGGAGCATTTTCTGTTTCTGAGAGGTGCAGAATTTCTGTGTAATGATTCCTCTGAGGCAGAGGGTTTTGCAGATAAAATATCAGTTCTGAAGCCTCAGTAGATCTGTATGCTGTTCCTAGTCACCCGGTGCTAAAGGGATTATGCACTATCCCCACTGCATAGAGATATTTTGCAATTTAGTTCTCTCTTCTTAGGCAATCCTACTGCAAATGGACAGTCTCACAAGGGATGGCATGTTGGTTTGCAAGACCCTGAAGGTTGCTCTTGTGTACCTAGATGCTTCCTTCGATTAGAGTGTCCATATGTAATTTCCAATGTTTGTTCCACTTTAAACATGTTTGCTAAGTAGATAAAAATTACCCACGCTGATTTATATAAGATAAACTATTCACAAAGGAACAAGGTCACTCAGAAAGATTTTACTCAGCCAGAAAAAACCCTTGATTTCTCATGTCCATGTTTAAATCAGCCAGTGGAATAGTATGGGCGATACAGTGAGATTGTATTCCCTTGGAAGTGCAGATAAGAGACTTTTCACACCATGTCAGAGCTTTTGTCCAGCCCACACACCCACAGGGGACAGCAGGCCCTGAAGGGGGTGGGTGGTACATGCCCGTGTCTCATTTCAGCACAGAGTGGGAGCACACACCTCAGAAACGCTCTTGGGTACCCAGTATAGAACTAGATTGAATTCCTTACCAACATCATTCCTCCTCCCTCATACTCATTTCTGCAAGGAGTGACATCCCAAAGTCAACAGGATCATATTTTTTTCTGGTTTGATTTTCTATTAAACAACAGATAACACTGCAGAGCTTGTCTGATTCCTACAGCTAGAGACTCATGGGTTAATGCATAATCAGTATATTCCTGAAGTATTTAAGTTGCTATTTCCCCTCACTTTGCCAAGGTAATGAGGTGTTTGATGAAGGGAGTTCAGCTGTCGAACTGCAAATGCACATTCTATAGGCTACAGAGAAACCACAACAGGCTCTTGCATTTAATATTCTGATAAATTGGGCATTTCTGCACCTTACATCAGGCAGTGACACAATGCAGCCTTTTTAATCCAAATAGAAAGTGCTCCTTCAGTAATGGAATATAGGCCTGTTCCAGCAAAATTAGATTTGCATCACTAATTCAAAACACCAAAAAAAAAAATCCAAAGGATGCTCTGGAAGTAGAGGTTATCTGCTCATCTGTTCAGATAAGTGAAGCATAAAGCCTCGACAATGTGAGGAGGTAATGGAACAAGTTGCTGCCAGCATGCTGCGCTGGTTAATTAGATTAAAAGAGCATATCTGGTGATGATTGTCTTACATTTTTTGGTTTGGTGTGTTGTCGTTTGGGGGGTTTTTCCTCTGAGAAACATATCAAGAAAGTATATTAAACAAGTTCAAAATCACTAATGGGTTTTGTTATCTATTGCCTAGTGTTGAATTGCTGATAACTTCAAGATCCTTTCTCTTTTTCAAGACTTTGAACAACGTAATTAAGGTTTCTCAGAAATAAATCAATACTCGATATGATTTCTAAATAGCACACTGGCCAGACATTCTGCCTGCCTTATTGAGACATGGCTTAAAGTCACTAGTGTCAGATTTTGAGCTCTCACCTTTTTGCTTCTGTGTTTTCTTTGTAGGGAAGGTTTTCTTGTTGCCGTTAAAGCTTCAAACCTTCCCTTCGTGGGGCAGCTGCTGAATGGGAGCACATAGGCAGCACACTCCAGAGGAGTGCTGTAATCAAAATAGTGTTACTCAGTCAGGAAGGGAAAGGTGCTCTGTGGAGGTGTGGAGGAGGTACTACCCAAAGGCAATTCTGCCTCTGCTTTTAGTTACCCCTAGTAAATACCTCTCCAGGATGGGCAGTCATTCTAGTAAAGATTATTTACCTTTTTTAAAATTAATTATTCAGAACCTGACAAGGCTTAAGTAAATTCTCTGAAGACTTGAAACTCTTTAGTCTGAATTTTAAGGGAAACAAAATTGCGCTTCTGAACTTTTAGGTCATAGGTAAGACCTAGGTGGTTTAGTTAAAAAAATAAGAAAGCACAGAGGCTTTGGTACTGAGTTCTCTATGCTGCTTGGCCCTTTTTAGCTCAGCAGGGGACAATAAAGGGCCAAAACCTTGGTGCTTTCTATTTGAAGTTTCCTTGGGAAGAACCCTCAGTAAGGAACCACCCACCAGAAAGAAGACATCATTGTGCTATATGTGCAGCCACAACCAAGCTCCAAGCCCCTCTAAGCCTTGCTCCATCCCACACTAGTGTTTGGACATCTCAACCTCCAGAGGCACTAGCACCCAAGGAGCTTCTCCTGGGAAGAGCAGGAGACTCTCTGCCTCTTCATATTGATTTTATGAAATCACAGGGAGATTTTCTCACCATCAGCTGATGACGTTGTTGGCAAGGGCTCCTTCTGCAGTGCTGTGAAGGTAGAGGAAGATGGTATTTATGTTTGCAGACATAAAGAAAAAGAAAGGGTTCATTCAGATACTCAATATCAAAATTAAACATTCAGTGTAATGAAATCTTCTGACTGCTCTTTGCCAGAGCAAACTGAGCTGCTTCAGCTGGGACAGATTGGAACTGAAATGTATCTTTAGGCAGAATGGGGGAAAAATAATCCTGATGACATGATTGAGGAAAATCGGGGTCACAATCCTGGATGGTGATCACTGCCAGTCAGAGGTAACCCCTTAGTCTTTCTTCACCACATCCACCAGAGTGCTGCAGAGAATCAGTTCCCTCCCCTTGGTGTACCCAGGGAACAGAGTTAAAACATCTATGCATTTAGAATTAAACACATTTAACCTTGCACTGTCCTATACATGATCCTAAGAAGACACTCCTCAAAGAAGCAAGTCTATTGAAATTCTGGTGTCATTTGTGGTGTGGGGATGCACTAGACTCCAACTGCTGTTCTTGCCTTGCATGATTTACCAATTTTAACACCTAGTTCAATTGCCTAAATCTAGCGTGTCATTTAAAACCACAATCACTGTGGAGAGTGGGAGACCTCCAGAAGGCAACCTCCACTGACATCTCCCACCACTGACCACAGCAGGAACCGTGCCCCTTCACCCACCTCTCATGTTCCTTTGCAGTGTAGGGCTTGGACAGAGAAATCTGCCCCTCTTCTTTCCTCATCCTTATTTTTTCTGGGGCACATATGTAAGTAGAACCTGGATTTTTTAAATCCCTGATGGTGAAAGATGCTACATACTCTTGCTGCTATAGCACCTAGCACTGAATATAAGAGCTCAGCAAAGAGAGGTCTCTCAGCCTCATGAAAAAATATGTATCTCTTCTCTCACAGCAAAGGAGATTTGAAAAGCTGGTGAGCATGAACTGGAACTTTTCTGTTAAATACAGCATCAAAGTCTTTCATTAGAAGCTAAATAGATAAAAACAGTGCATGAAATTGAAGTTGATAATTAGCTATTCAGTCCCAGTGAGGAGCTCATAACTGCTTTGACCTTCAGGCTTTGTGCAAGGGTTGAGAGGAGAAGCACATCTCCCCAGCTGTGCAACACAATGGAGCTCACATGGTTTTACCTGAGGATATGGCAATGCAGTGAATTAAGCCCTGGCAAAAAAAAAAAAAAATTCAGATCAAAGGTAACATACAGAAGAGATTGGTCTAAGCTGCCTGCCAGAAAATTAATGTGAAGACCTAATTCCCTCAGAGACGCTCACAATCTTGTCAGCAAAGTTCCAGCATGTCACCCAGCATATGTAAGGGTTGCCATAGGTGGAGTGAGGTTTTCCAAGTCTTTGTTGTTGGAAAGACAGCACTGATCTCTCTTTTAAAATCTTTATTTCACATCCCTGGAAGCACAGATATTTCTCGGGCCACTACTGTTATTTGATACTTCTCTCAAGAGAAGCATATCACTGCCATGTCGTCGCCTTTGCCCACAGCCCCTGAAGCCAGTGGAAAGTCTTCCAGAGGATTTTTTCTCTGTCTTCTGGTGAGGGATAGAAACCCTGAATAGAGAAAGGTCTTTGCTCTATGATTCAAAGATTCACAGAATTTAGGATTATGTAGTTGGGCCACCTGTGCACCACACACACAATTCACCCATATACACTGACACGAGGGTCAGAAACCTGCCTTTCTCTCAAGCATCTCTTTGCATCTCATGTTGCAGCTAGATAGAAGCATCTTTTATTGACTCTGTGTAATCGCATACTCTAGTACAGCCACTTCCCAGTCCTTTCTTTGCTAAACTTTCAACCTTTCATTTACAGACCTTTTTCCCAGCCCTTGGGTAATTTTTAATTGTTTTTCTCTATTATCTTCTCCCTCATGAAATCAGTGCTGGCAGTGTGACTGCCAGCACCAGATATAATTTTACAGGGGTGAACCATGTTCCTTAGTCATCACCTGCCTGTTTATACAAGCAAGAATTACTCTTTTAGCCCTCCTTACCATGCACTTGCAATGAGAGCTCATCACTTCTTCCAAGAGACTGTTCTCTGTTTCTTAGGTGGAGCCTGTGTTTCCTGTAGCTAAATTTTGCTGACTTTTACTCTTGTTTTCTATTCTAATGTGTTCTGTTTTAAGAAGCCTGGTGTACCAGAAGAACCTGCAGATAAATCTTCTGTGATTTACCTTTGCACCAAAGTTTGTCCCACCACTAAGCTTAATCTGTAGTAATTTCATAGGTATTTCTGGTTGATCTCAAGAGTCTCAAAGTTTAAAACCTGAAAACATCCTTTGTTTTTTTTTTTATTCTGTGAAGTTATTCAGGAACAGCTAAACAAATTCACACACTAATCTTTGGTAGAAAAGGTTTTAGGATGGTTTTATGACCACATATCATCAAGTCAGAGAGTCTGCAAAGCCAGCCAAGGCAGCTGTGTTTTTTCTGTAGTGTTGTATCAGGATATGATGGGTGAGCAAGAGAACAGTAGAAGGGCAAAAGCTTGAGCAGGAACCAGCCCAGCCCACTGCCACTATCATGCATCAGATGCATTGTAATCTGCACCTCCCATGTAATACAGTGAGTAGGAGAGGCAGGGACACTTCTAAAATAACTTTCTTTGGAGTTATAAATATGGTGTGTCAGTGCACAGTTATGATTTCCCAGCCAAGTCATGATTGGTATCTGGGACACAAAATCATGTAGAAAACAGAGGTAGGACAAAGGTGGCAGGTTGTTACTAGGCAGTGCTGGCAGGATCTACTGGGGTGTGTGTATGGAGGAGAGAATCTGAGCTACATGAAGAAAACTGGGGTGAGTGAAACCACCCCTGGTTGAACAAACAAATCTAACATGCTGTAAAATATCCTGGTCTCTTGCCCTAATGAAGCAAAAAAAAACAAAAACAAAAACACCACCAAAAAAACCCCAACCAAACAAAAAACCACCCCCCCAAAAAACAAACAAAACCCCAACCAAACCAACAAACCAACCAAAACCCAAACCAAACCAAAAAACCAACCAATCAAAAACAAACAAATAAGCAAAAGAACCACTCCCCAAAATAATTGAAAAATTCCTAGTTGTACTAATTGAGATATTGCACCGAAAATTCCACCAATGTATTCTAAAATGGCATACTTGCTCTCCAATTTTTGTTGGATATACTGATATTTTTAAGATTACATTTGTCTTTCTCATGGCTTCCTCACTGTAGCTGGCTTTTAGTCAGCTGGTCTTTCAGTCATTTACTTCAGAAAAGCTCTTTCCTGATAGCAGAAACTTTTGTGATTTGAACCTCGAATCACACCCCATTTTATTCAGACGCTCTGATTTCTCTCTGCATTGGCAAGAAATATTTAAATCACCATCCACACAAGAGAGTGATTCCCTTATAATGCCTTGGCTATCCATACTAGCCCCATTTATGACTTATCTTTAACTGGTTCCCTATAATATTTCTTCTGCTAATCTCTTTGTCCAGTTCATCTAATAATTGCCTATGTAGTCCCCCTTCAAATGATGCATTTATCTCATTTACCTGTTATCCACATTCTTTTATTTCATTCTAAGGACCTGTGGTTGATTGAGATCAGATGAACAAGCCCATGATTTTTCCATTTTTCACATTTCTAAAACATAGATACTACCTTTGCTGGCCTCTGTTTCTCTAATATCACTTCCAAACTGAAAATTTTATTTAAAAACTTTGCTACCAAACCTGGTGTTGTTTGCTGGTTCTTTCAAAGTCCATCAAAGTGATGGAGGTTATCTGTTCATCAATTTATAAGCATCTGAGCTCCATGTAGATAACCTCATTTGCACTAACCACTGCCTTTCCCCCCTAGTTCTTGGAAACAGAAGCAACACATTCACTCAGGTTTTGGAAACAAAGATACACTACCTTTAGTGTTCACCCCATAATGCTCAACTTCCTTACTTCTTCACATTTTTATATAACCAGTGAAGGTTTCATCCTTTTCTCAGGAAGTTTGAAGTCTTAAGTTCACTTGGAGCTTTCAAAATCTTGCTTTTACCTCTATAACTTTCAAGCAAATTTCCTTGTTTTCATTTTCTCATTTTCCTCTCTCTGTTCCCTGCCTGTTCCTAGGATTCTTTGAGTGCCTTCAATTTGCACACATACTTGGGAACTGTGTGTCAAAGCTCCTGCCACTCCCAACACAACAGCTCCTGTTGCTTATTAACACTGGACTCCACTGACAACAGAGTCTGCAGTGGTATTGGGAAGACTGGTGTAGATGACTCAAACAGCTTTGTGCTCTTTGCACTTATTCTGTTAGTAAAGCATGGGCATCCAAGATCACTGAGACACCCTTGATGATCCTACCTAAGTTCTGGCTTTCCAATAAATACATAGGGGGCTTTGTCACCTTGTGCTCATGAAGACACCCACATTCATATGCCTAAATTTTTACGTCAAGAGTCCAGAGAAGACTGACACAGGTCTGGGATGTTCCTGCACATGTTTTCTGCGTAAGAAAGTTTCTTTCAGTCACATTCATGTATTGTCTCTGATAAGAAGAAATTTAAACTAAGAGATGAAAGAGAAAGACTGGAAGTGTCTTTCCTACATACCACTTTGTGCAGATTGCAAGAGGAAAGCAAGGCAAAGGAAGATACTACAATGGAGAAAGCAATGCAAGTGGTAGGACAACCATGCAAACAAGAGGTGAAAAGCACAAGTATTTTATGAGAAAGCAGGTAAAGCACTAATATGAGTGCTGAGTCCTGCTAGGCACCTGAGTGTGTTGATGAGACATTCTTTTACAAGAAGTGATGCCTGAAATCAGAGAGGGAGACAAAAACTGCAAAATAAATTNGGTCTAGAGGATTTTACCTAGTTCAGTGTGAAGTCTTGAAAGGGGATATAACTGATGTCTGTGTATTTCAAGCCAGTGGAGAGGAGGAGAGGGCAAACACAAAAGGCAGAGAGAGAAAGGAAATACTGTGGTGAAGTAGGTTAATAAAATGCAGACTGGAAATTAAAGAGATGTCCTTGCTCATTACAGCTGTGAAGGTCTCCAGATGAAAATGTTGGACTCCAGAAAACCCTACTGGCTGCAAAACAGAGCTTGAGCATCTCAGGAAAGGTAGTGTAGGATGTGAAGGTAGAAGTCTTTCCTCTGACAACCATTTTTATGACAACAGGGCTCATTTTTATAAGCCCCCACAACAGTCCCCAGTCTAGGCAGCATGGAGGTGAAACAAAGCTTTTTCTCTTGCCTGCTTTGCACAGAGATGCAGCCCAGAGTCTGACCAGGCTGGCAAGCAGTGGTGTTGCTAGCACCTTCCCTTTCACTAACAGAGAGAAAAAACAAAATCATGAACAGCATCACTGACAAGACATCAGGCCACGGACTAATGTTTATTTGCTTTTTCCATTTACAGTACTCAATAAGGAATTTTAATGGAAAGTTATTTAAGCTTGGCACGCAAAGCTAAACTCATGGATAAGAGGGCTTGGAAGATTTTTGTTTGAAATTTCCTTCTTGTTCCTCTAACCCACTCCACCTCTCCCCTTCTTTCCTACTAAATGAAGTCAATTTCCCTAATAAAGTCCAAGGCTTTCAAACTCAGCCTAACGTTCATGATTGCTATCTTTCACTGAATAAACAAAATACTTTATAACTCTGTCAGAGGCACAGACTTCTCATATTTGCAGGGGAGAGCGTAAGCAACATTATAAACACTGCTTTGTGCACAAAGGCTGATGAAAGCCTGTGAAAACTGTGAGAACTGGGCTGCTCAATTCTCATTCTTTATCAGGAACTAGGGAGATAATGAAACCTGACATATCCTGCTTCTTTCCTTGATCAGCTCCTGGTTGCTGGGCTGCACAAAGAGGAACCCAACAAAGGCAAGGTGGTCCATAAACCTGTGGACTGATCCTGCAAAACCTCTGGTAGCTCCTAGGTGCTTTACACAGAATCAGGCCCTAAGAGCCACTGCCAATAATAGAGGGATAACTCACTCAGATAGCCAGGTAGGGGCCCTGAGCAATGCAGAAAACTTGTCCCATGAGTAGTTATGGGAATGCGACTGATAGAATATCCACAAAGCACTGCTGAGAAAGATGGACATTTCTCATCAGATAGATGAGCCCTGATACCAAATGCTCCCCTAGAGATGACCCCTCTTTTCACAAGCTACTTGGAAATGTCCTAGAGGGAGGGGATGCTATCCTGAGTTGTCATTTGAGGTGATGTAGCCAGAACAAAATACTTCCTTTGAACCTGTAGCACCCCTATGCTTGCTCTGACACTGATACACATTCCTGCAGTCCATTGAAGAAAATAGAGAACTACAAGAGAACCATAGTTCCTCATTGAAATGTCTCCTTCGGCCTGTTAAATTGTAATAAAACAGAAAAAAAAAATGCACACTGGCTGAGATTAATGGCACACATATTTCCAATGTAATTTATAACAGCCACAACAAAATGCAATTACTCAGCATTATTATTAGTGCCTCTGGATGGCTCAATAAAATTCCAGACAGGCTGTGCAGACCAAAGCTGAGGCAAAGGCCACTCTCTCCCTTCCCATTAGCATGGTTAATCCCTGGCACCTTGTGTCATCATTGGGATGGGGCAGGGGAATATGAAGATAGAGAGACCTGGAAATGATGGAGAACAGATCACGTAGTTGCTTGTTTTCCAGTCTGACACCTTCACTGGATCATAGCTGTTGCTGGCAAACTTGTGCTCTGCAGAGGCATGGCAAAGAGAAGGAGCAAAGAGCATTTGAGTTTAGGAGTGAGGTTTGAGGGCTCAGCTGCATCATGGGATCAGCCCAGTGAACAGTCTTTTTTCTCTTCCCTGCATTACGGAATGATCATTCACAGCAGAAACAAAGACTGTACTTAAATCTCTTGAGCATCAGAAACTTGCTCTGACATAATTTCATCCTCATTTCCAGTAAACTGGTCTTGTGAGCCTTGACAGGTCCTGACAACTGCAATAAAGTCAGGTATTTGCCCAGATAACTAGGAACAATGAACGGTTTGAAAAGGAATCTGGAGACAGCCTGTGAATTCCCCTGTCCATGGCTGAAGAAGGTAAAGGTTTTCCCTTTCCTTCTTCTGCACAAACTGCTTCTTTACTTCTAAGCAAAGTGCAGATTAACTCAAATTAAGGGAACACAGTCAGCAGCAGATCTTACAATAGCTGCACATCATAGTACATTACACCTGCAACATCAGACTCTGATATAGTACAGAATTCTGTTTCCTAGAAAAATCAGATGCAATCTCAGGTCATGCTGACTTTCCAAGTGTTCGTGAGTACAACCAAGAAATGACGATGTGCATTTATGAATCACATCCTAGTTAGAACTCTCGCAAAAGCCCTACTCCTGAATGATCTGAAGATTAAAAACCCCTGTGCCCCAGCATAAAAGTTCTATTCAGCCAGTATCCAATAAACTGATTTCCAAGGCCTGCTTCTTGAAATTAGATTTGCAGGACAGGAATTTCCTAGGACATTACTTATCTTCTTGGCTCTATCTGAAGATTTGGGCACTGCCTTTTATTTCAACATTTAGGTGCTGCTTTAATAAACATGCCTTCTGAGAAGTTTTTTAGTTCATAAAATCTCTCATATTTTTCTGCTAACTAGGCACTGAAAATTCAGTTACAGTCACATATTCATCTCCTAATGAGAGGTATGTTTTTGTTTGTTACTTGGTGTTATGCAGTCGCTGTGCACTTCTGCCTTTTTAAAAATTCATTTGGGCGCATCATTCAGCATCTGAATTCTAGTCAATTCTGGGTAATAACAATCATTCATTTCATCGATTTCTTCTGCATTTCTACTCAGAGTAAATAATAAGGCAGCACTGTACTGTGGATTCAAACCGAGACTCCAGCTTTTAAAAATGATTGAAAGCCCCCATGGGTGTGTGGAGAAGTCAGAGACAGAAGCACATCAATTATGAAGCCCTGTACTTTATCTACTGCTGGCAAAAGAAAAGGTTAATTATCTAAAAATAAAGCAACTGTATGCTGGTGTAGGAGGATGAACTGGAAAGAGGGCTGTGGAACAAACAAGATAAGGTTGTGATCTACAACATTAGAAGACTGAGGCTGAATAAGAAACTGTCCAGTATAACCTGTCACCCACAGACAAATCAAATTGCATGGCCGAAAGCACTTGACTAAAATAAATGGACCTCATCATGTCTTTTAATAAGCTTTTTCTGGTTCTGACATTGAAACCTGTTGGTGCCCAGGAGCCGCAGACACTCTCATACCCACTTAATTACTCTGAGGTTATACTTGTTCAAATGACTTATCACACCACAGTAAGCCAAAGACTTGAGAACTGAGATCGAACCTGAATTTCCTTAATGTTTTTGCTGCCAGCAATTTTTTGCAGATGTGAATTTGAAACCACATCTCCAAATCAATGCTATGTTTAGGGCTTTACCCTTCATGAGCATCCATGAATCACAAAAGGTCTAGGGAATTGAGGAAGCACCAGAAAATTTGGGGTGAGGTTCACCACTGCAGACATAGGCAGGCAGCTGGCAAGTTTCAGTGTTTGTTAATACTGCTGTACTAGAGAAAAACTCAGTAACCATCAATGGTTCTACCAGGGGAATCCAAACAGGCAAGGCTACATAAGAGCAAGAAAGAAGCTACACTCCTCCAGTTTGTCTTCTTTATTTTGAAGGCTTGCCTGGCAGCCAAGGACTTCACAAGTAGGCTCCAGTCTTTTATGGCAAAGACAAAAGAGCAGCAACTCCTCCAGTCTGAGATAATAGCTAAGAGAGTACAAGGTGTAGGGAGTCAATTCCACTGAGTGAAAAGGAAAATCATCAATAAGTTCAATAGGACTTTAGCAGAGTTTTTAATATAGACCTTAAATAAAGCTTAGAGCCTGGGAACATACACTCCTTAATACTATTTTTTTCCAAGTCCTTCATTCCACTGGGACAAAAGTTGAGGCTCCATTAACACTTAGAGTTTTATAGCAGCTGAAATCATCAAAGATCACTACAAGTGTTTGCTGCATTCTGTGCAACTTCCTCCAAGGAAAGAAGGGGAAAATACCATCTCTGTATAAATAAAAGACCTAAGGCACTAAGATGCTAAAACTACTCAGTTAATTGCACGTTACCAATCTATGAGGTTGGAAAATTTCTTCTCTCTTGTCTCTGAGCAGGTCCTTTAATCACATAACAATTCTTTTGGGTTAAAGAAGCTATACTATAAAAATAAAAAAATCCAAAACAACCCATAACAAAATAATGAATTTGGATTAGATTTTCAGGTCACTGTACTAAATACTCCCACTAACAGTATTAGATTTATATTTTTTCATTTTAACTGAGCTAAAAATGGATTTTATTATGTTCTTCATATTTTTGTTCAAGGCAAATACACATGGCCATAGGCGAGTGCTCAAAAATTCCCCTAGGGGTTGCTAGAACAGGTCTGCAAAGGGGGATGGCTCCCTCTCAAGTGACTCCTTTGTGTGCCTTCTTAGCACAAGTGGCTACTCATACTGTTGTCATGAGAAGAAATAAGTGAGTAATATAATCCTATAGTCTTGTTCCACTGAACACAGGATGGAAGTGCTCTCTCCCTCATACATTCCCTTTAATTTTTGAAGCAGTGTAAGCTGTCTTTCTGAACTCAGACTGTTCCCAGTCACTCATCTGGGAACATGACAAATACCACACTCAATTCACCCAGGACCAAGTGTACCATAGGCTGATGTGGTGGGCTGACCTTGCTTGGATGCCAAATACCCACCCAGGTGCTCTCTCACACCCTCTCCTCAGCAGGACACAAGGAGAAAATAAGACGTAAAGAACCCATGAGTCAAGATAAAGGCAGTCAAATGAAAAAAAAAAGCAAAGGTGGTGTGCAGAAGCAAAGCAAAACTGAAGGAGAGGTATGCTCTATTTCTCATCAGCAGGTGATGTCCAGACATTTCCTAGAAAATAGGGCCCCAGTATGCAAAGTGGCTGCTGTTGTCATGTCAGAAGACAAACATCTCAATAATGAATAATCCCCGCAACTAATTTTTTATTAGCTTTTATTGTTAAGCACAGCATCATATGGTACCGAATATCCCTTTTGATAGCTGGGCCAGCTGTCCTGGCTGCATTCTCTCCCAATCTCTTGCTCACCCCCAGACTACCAGCCCTTGAGGATGTTGGAGAGACAGCCTTAGTGCTGTGTGGGTGCTGCTCAGCAGCAACCAGCACGTGGGTGGGTTACCAGCACACTACTAGACACAAGTGCAAAGCACAGCGCTTCTATGGGGAATGTTAACCCCATTCCATCCAGACCCACTACCTTGGTGTCAGTGATTGCATCATGTGAAACACCTTCATCTGGCATGTGATGACATGTTCCTGTCAAAAGAGGAGGAAAGGAACTAGGTTTAGTTTGAAGTTTTGTGATCACAATATCAGTGTAATATTGTCCTGTGTGCATGCACAAACCCACAATACAGGTGTGAGCAGTTTTATTTTTTCAGAGGCATTTCCATGTGACCTGTATGTACTCGTCATGTCTGCAAATGAAGGTTATTTCAAGACATTCTTACAGATTTAGGAAGTCATGTATGACAACCTTAAAGATGTTGTCATACACTTAATGAGCTAAATCATGACAACATGGAGAATTCTTGTATGTAAAATTGCTATAGAGAAAGAAAATCAGCTGATCTTCTACTTTTACATCATTACTGATTTCATTGGAATCTTGTTACTTGAAATTCAATGTTATTTGCTAACATGTCTATTACTAAAACCCTGGGGGTATGAACACTCTCTTTTGCTGGAGAGTTATTCCCTTTCTCAGCTAATACAGGTCACTGGAAAGCTCCAAACAGATCCTCTTCGGTTTTGCTCCTAAATATACAACCTCTGCACTAGTGTAGGGAAGCCCTCTTTTCCATCTGAATGCCCACAGAAATGAACTTCAGCACACAGCTGAGGCACTAGTGTTTAAGATTAAGGATTGCAACGGCCATGCCACAGGGAATAGCTTTGCTCTTTGCCAGGTGCCTCAGACACATTCTTTTCATCCTTAACACCCGTCTGACACATAGCAGACACTTGTGCCTATTTACAGAGCCTAAATGCAAACAACACCCTGAAAGGACCTAGAGACAGAGGTAGAAGACAAAAGCACAAGCACTTATTTGCTTATCAGCAGATCAGCTCTAAGAATGACTTCTTTCACTCTCACCTAATGAGCCGTATCTAAGGACCCACTTTTTACCTAAGATTCATGTCTTTAATACTCTTTCCTGACAGAAAACCTCAGTTCATTTACTTCCCCTTCCTTGGGGTCCTCCAGCCTTCTCTTCAACTTCAAGTCACTTCTCACTCCTGGGATTATTGGTATCAATTTATTCGGGAAATATTTTCCACATGGCTGCCCCAAGACTAGTGTCTGCCTTCAGCTGTCTAGGGATGCTGATAGTATTTTTGGTGGACAGGGGCCGTCCTTTCCCATTCTGGTAGCAAACAGATATCGTTGATAATGACCTGGCTGAACTGCCAGCAAGTCATTGACCTTTGTTAGGGTAAAATGCTTTCCCACCTGGTGAAGTCATACACCAGCCTCATATTGCAATCTGCTCAATAAATAAGTAATTTCCTGCAACACGCACATTGACAATCATGCTTTATACAAAGAAATATAAGTAGATTGCACAGATATGTCACAGATGTCTCACATTTAGCACATTTACCAGGGCTAAATGTGACAATAAACACTATTTTGGGGTGTTAATGGTGATACTATTCTAAACCATGATGAGACTGGTCTCCTCTAGGTCAGGAAATGTAGGGGATTTTTGAGTTTGACCTTTCTCCCTGTTGGAAGTCATTAGCATCTGTCTGTGTGGTGGTTGAGCATCAGCTGACAAGAGAGTTGCTTGTTCCTAAAAGAGTTTCTTTTTCCATAGGGAAGCTGTTGATTTAGAAGCCACTGGCAACTCATAAGGAGCTTTCTGAGTGATGGCTAACCTTCGCTTCAGAGGCATGGCTGCTGATTTAATACTCCAGCTGGAGGTGAGAGTAAATCCACGACATCTTGGGGCCACTTGAACTACTTGTATGCAATGATATTTGTGGTGATTGCAGTGGTGTTGGAGATGGGTGGTGATATGAGGAAAAGATTCCTTTATTGCTCTGTATATTTTAACTAGACTTGTCTTCTTTGGTGTATGATGAGTACTGAATTTATAAATACAACAGTCCATATGCTTCAGCCGTGTGAGTTATATGTTTATGTATGTGGGTAGGTGGGTTCATCTCACTGAAATGTGGTCATTTTAAGTCAGGTGTTGGCTCCTTCCATATCAACATCTAAGACAGGGCCCTGCAGAGGGTGGTTCACTCTGCTACTCCTAGATACTGCCCTTTGATGAACTGGCCTCACTGACAAGACTAGAGAGACAAATGCTCACAGAGACGTGTGTGCCTTTTGCCCCCTTTGCAGGGTACCAGCAAGAGGAGGAATCACAATCCGGCATGTTACGCCTGCTAAAATGGCCAGGAATTTTTACAGAGGATTTCATCAGCCACATCCCTCCATTCTCTATTATTTTTTTCAGAATTACTAAGATCAGTGGCCTTCACAATGGGTTTGCCAGGAAAATAGCAGGTCCCTGGAACAGCATCTCTGCTGTGTGACATAGCATTTGCAAAGAGAAATGCCCCATGAGCCTGCCCTTTCCTAGCTGTTCTAGTGCCCATTGGCAATGCTGGCTGCTCAGGGTTACATGCTGAAGCTACTGAGCAGCAAGGCAGGGATTTTCCAGAGAGCTACCAGGGAATTAAATGTCTGTATTCCTTTCACATTCCACAGGCGCCTGGCTGATGAGTTGTGCCTCCAGGTTCATTTTCCAGTTCAGCTCTGGTACTGGAAAAACTCCACTGAGAGGAATATACCCCCTTGCCAGCCAGTCGAAGGGTGCCAAGAGCAACTTTAGCAGGGTTTATCAGACAGACGGCCAGGGCACTAGCACAGAACTATCTCAGGAATCTCAACACTGTTACCACAAACCTATCTTGAGTTTTGATTTTGAAAATATGTTCTTCTTACTCAGAAGAAACATCAGATAAATTATGCACTTCTGCCTCTCCCAAGAATGAGCCAACAGCTACAATAGCTAAAGGCACCTCTTGGCTATTTTTTCACATTTCAGCATGATAACAGCTGAACATTGAAATGCACAACTGAAAAGAGTTGGGGAATTAAATGAAAATGCCTCCTGATGGTCTGTTGAGTTTAAAGCCCTTATCATGGTTAAGGAAAGAAATCAGTGGCACCTGGTGCTGTGCATTCCATTTGGTAGCTAGAGGCACAAAATTTTAGGAGGTTTCTAAGTTGCCTATCTCCCCTTGTCTCTGAGAAGCTCTGCTAGCCTGGTGGGGCAGCATCTAGCAGCAAGCAGGATTTGGGGCACTTATGGGCTGTTGTCTTGCCTGATGCACTAAGAGATGGGATCAGACGACCTCTCGAACAAAAAGATTCCGAACAATACAGTTTGAGGCAGCAACCAAGGCTCTGTAGCTGGGGCCATATGACTCATCTCTTCTGCACTGGAAGAAAGGTACAGGCAGCATCTGCCTTTCTGTCTTTTACATTTTTTATTCAGTGAGCAAAACATATTAAGAGCAAGGGAATGCAAATACAGGCAGGGGAGGATGAGCCAAAGCACTCCAGATGTACCTGTTTTTCTCCATTAACTCTGAGAAAACTCACTGATGACCCTGGACACAAAAATTATGTGAGATAAGGCCCACTCCAGCTGTTCATGAACAATGTGACATATAAGCAAAGCTCAGCTTGAAGCTGCCCATCAAAAACTGATGATTAAAAATTAATGAAAAGCCAGTGATAAAGAGGAATCAGGCTTCTTGTAACTTTTGGCTTAGTCTTACAAAAGTGTGGTAGATACAAGTCTTTAAATGTGGTTTATATAAACAATTTATATTAACTGTTTCCTCCTGAGGATGACTGCATGTGCAATCCAAGACAGACAGGGAAGACTTCAGTACTCGGCTACAGTCATTTCAGAAAGGAGATAGGAAATGAGCTTAAACTTGTGTGTCGGAATACAAAGTGATACAGGGTTGATAATCAATCACAAATAATAAAAAAAAAATCAATTTAATGAGTGGTGAATTTACGATGTTTTCTACTAGAATGAATCACAAAATGGTTTTGGTTGGAAGGGACCTTTTAAAGGTCATCTAGTCCAACCCTCTTGCAATGAGACCTTTCAACTACCCCAGGTTGCTCAGAGCTCCATCCAACATGAGCTTGAATGTTTCTAGGGATGGGTAATAGACTCAGCTGAGTACATCAGCCAATTCCATTAAACTTTTGCTCAAAGGTTATTAGGCCTTTAGTTAAGTCACATTCATACTCTGTTGTGTTTGCCATTCCCATGCTCTTCTCTCCTCAAAGATAAAGACAGATTATCAATTTCATTTTTTTTCATAGAGTTTATCTGAAAAAGCCAGGATAAAAATTACTTAGGAGTTTATCATGACATTATCTAAGCCCCATGGGTGATGGTAGCAATTGAATGTCAAGAAATTGGAAACTGCTGCTACCACATACACTCATATAATTCATATTTAAGCATATAACTCGTATTCTAATTAAATAAGAAGTTAAAGCCCCTGTAGATGTTGTGCTCAGAGCTTGTCTTTCCCTGAGAAATGCAACAAATAATTTCTTTGCAAATCAACAAGAGACACTAACTTCTAGAATGTAAGAGGTTTCATTCAATCATAGTTATTTACACACTGAATATTTTATAATATTTTGACTATTATAAGATAATTTATATTCTAAATAAGTTTTGCACATAAAATTTCCCCAAATTAGAATATGTAAAAAACTTAATGAAAGAATCTAAAATTAAGTAACAAGTGTTAAAACAAAATTAAAGTAACTCGGAAATCCAGTAAGTTGATTAGGGAATTTTTAAATGCATATTCAGAATTTTTCTATAGTACATACTTCTCTAACCAGGCCCGAGTATTTAATGGAACTTTTTTTTAACATTTTTAGAAATTTTTTTTTCCTGAATCAGAACAAAAACAACATTAAAATATTAATCCCTCCTTGGATTGGAAATTCCAGCTGTGGAGGAGGAGATTCAACAAAAAATGCATTGTATGATTATTAGTACTGTATTATTCACTGTCTGTCCTCTGGTAGAGCTAGTGTTATACACTGATATTTGTCCTTGTTTTGCACTCTCTGTGTGGGGAACGTTTATGTACCTCCAGTATTGAGTCTACAGAAATGCAAACACAACTAAAGTATATGCACCATCTTTGTGGACTCTAGAACCCATTAGTAAAGAGAATGTAACCCAATCACTTTTAATTTTGGGGGTGGGGTGTGAGTGGGAATCAGTTTGGAAATTTGATTTGCCTCAAATCAACTATAAAGCATTAAAAAGCACGGTTTTCTTAATTTACACGGTCTCAAAACTGCAGGCATTTCTAATATCATTTCTACCCTTTATTCAGTGGTGACAAGTCCTAAGGGAGTAAAGGAGTAGGATGAAGCAGTGATTCTTCGAGCACTCTAGCCTAATTATCACTTAATCAACCCTAGCAGTGTCAAAAAAGAAGTGCAGAAATGTCAATCCACTTTCAGCTCTTGGCTGCATTGTGGCCCAGAAGGCCCCCTTGTTTTAAGTATTTAAAAAACAATTTCTGTGACTCTGAGCTTTTTCTTACCCAATGTTTTTCATCTTCTTCTAGGATTACTACTAGTTTTTGTCTTTCAAAACTTTTCGTACACATTCCCAGGGAGCAAGCTATTAAAGCCCAGTTCTGCTTCTGAGTCATTTCCCAGGATGTTTGTCTCTTGACTGGAGCAAAATAGGAACCTTAAGCATGATGAGCAATGAAGATAATTGACCAGAGCAAACAAATCTTTATTTGTTTGAAAGAAAGATGAGAGAAAATGGACTTGGATCTGCTGGATCATAAAAGGGATGAAGAAAACAGCAAGCCACGCTTATTCCAGAGATGCAACTCCATCACAGCCCCAAATCCTCTGGCTTTGAGGAAGTCAATACTTGCTGATGAGTTTTGCTTTCACCCCTGACCACAACTGTATCTTCTAGCCAACTCCTCAGCTTCTTTGGGAAGCCTCTCCCTGTTTCTCTTCCTCACACTTGCAGTGTTGGCTCATTACTTTTTAAATGTGTAGCCATGTTCTACACCATGTGCTTCACGGCTCCCTTGCTGTGGCTGTGCAGAGGGAAGTCTCTGGAGACAGCAAGGGCTATGATGTGCAAAGGAAGCTACATCAGCACTACATCATCAATGGCAGAGGCAGAAATAGAAGGATGAGAGATTTCTTGGAGGGTACTGAGGGAAGAGGACTGGAGAAAAGGAGCACTTACAGTGATTTGGGCCAAAACATCTAAGGGGCACCTGATAAAAAAGGTCTGTATGCAGAGGTTGTGAAGGGCAAGAGCCAGGCATTAACAGGATATTTCTAAAATGCCAGATTAAAGACTTTCAATGCCTCTACATGGTCTTTTGTACACAACCCACATTCTAAGGTGAATTAAAAATTAAACTGTGGGGTGAATTGGACATGGGCTAGTGGAGTGTTCACACTGTGGTGTGGATGCTACAGAGCTGTTGTAAACAGGAGTTCCTTCACCCTGTCATCATCCTCCATCGCTGCTCTGGAGGCTCCAGAGTTTTCAAAACCTCACACAAAGCCCTTGCACAGACATCAGCTAAACATGAGTGTGAGGGGTTAAAAAGTTATCTAGCCTTGAAACAGACACTAAGAAAAACAAGATCTTGTTGGTACTTGTTTGGACACAGCCAATACACCTGGCTGCTGCTACCAGGAGACAGTGGAGCTATAGCGCAGCTATAGTGCAGACTGTATAAAAGACAGTGCTAGATATCATTCAGCACAGAGCTGTGAAGCTGGGGAACAATGCCTGCTGGTCTGCTCTGAGCCTCCGGTATGAATTATCCTGCCATTTTATGAGTCCATGAAATGCTAAGGTCCAGCTTCATACAGATTAAGGACAGAAGTTGGAATTCCAAGGTATTTCCATAGATATGACAACATTTCCAAGTTGTATTTGTCTCTTGCTGAAGTCTGTTCTCCTCACACACGAAGTGAAGCCTGAGAGCCTCTGTTTTAGCTGTGAAGGCACCAGTCAGGTACTACTCAATTCCCAGTGCACAACAGGCTCAGGACACAATCACAGAGGAAAGGCAACAAGAGAGAAGGGTGGGAGGTTTTCTACTTACTTCTCAGGGTCCTCCTGTCACAGGGGTTCCTCAAACATTGTGTTCATCATCTCCAAGCAGGATGGATCTGCTTGGAGTAGGTGATGGGGGCAAACCAGCAAGACATATTTTGTGTTTGTGGTGTGCTCCAGGCACTGTGCTGTATAGATGCCACCTGGTCACTCCAAAACCAAGACCTGAGTATTCCTCCACCACTTGTTGTATATGAGTATACTGGTGATGCCAGCATGACTGACTCAGACAATGATTATGCAGCAGTAGCAATTTATTTTCTATCTAACACTCAGCCGCAACACTTCACCCCAGTACCCATGGTGATGGGCCCACTGTCAAAGGGACCCTGAAGAGGTTTCCATCTGTATACATGCAATTGCAGAACACAATCTGCTAACAGGACAACCTGCAGTAAGGTTATTATGTTCTTGTAAAAATGCCCGTAGTAATTGCTTCTTGTTATCAAAGTCNTCAAAAACTGTATCCTCCTGGGGTCTCTGCAAGGGTCCCAGAACCTCCAGGGCAATCCGAGGTGTAGTCTCGATATCCTGGACTCCAACATAAGGTTTATATATGCTGCATGAGGGAATCCAGTGCTACAATATGTTTTTTGAAAGCTAAATTCAACTAGCACCTTCCACCTCCAAATACCAGGAAGCACCAGGTTCTTCCCACGGAATGCCTCCGTGTGTTGACCAGGTCTGCTGTCAGCTCCATGTCTGGAAGATAGAATTCAGCTTCTTTTCGCTAACATTACCTACAGCTGGGCACTTGAGTCCCAAACTCATTATTAAAAGGAAGCAGAGTCTCAGGAGACTTGAATTTTGCTCTGCCTTCAACTGCTGGGCTTGAGAATTGCAGTTGAGGTGGGATTTCTGTATTTGATTAGCAATATCTTCAAGTATTACCAATACAGGAACCTCTCATTTCCAACATGTGGAAATTTTTCTTTCCATGGCTGTTTCTGAATCTTAAACATACAGTCAGCACTTTAAATCACCAAATCGGAACCTTTATTTATTTCAGACTATCTCCACACTTGGGAAGAGCCAGGATAAAGCACACTCTCTGATCAGACACTGGTTTCCCACCCAGATACTTACAGACAGCTGGTCAGGTCTCCTGCTACCACCAGAGTGGAAGAACTGTCGTGCCTTGCTGTAATCCCAATGTTTTCCAAAGACATAATGACATCCTGTGGTTGTTGACCCTTTCTATCCCCATTAGAACATGAACCAAGCACTCCTGAAGCCCTAGTTCCTGTAAATAAATGATTACTATGGAATTAAAAATTCTAATTACTAAAAAAGAGAAGAGTCCTAAACTTCTCTGGGTTATCGAAGAGCTAGATACATGGTTAAATAAGCCAGAAAATCTTTAAAATGAGGTGGTAAATAAAGCCATAAAACTTACTCAGAAGAAAACCCTTTACTAAGCCTTTTCACTTACTGTATAAATCTGTCTCATGGGTGTTTATGTGAATAGCACCTACCATATCCATTAATTGCATCAAATCCAGGTGCTTGCTTGAAGCCAACATTTAGCCATGCAAATTAGCATTTTTGTGTTCAAGGCAAATTCCAGAAGCTATGCATGTGTACCACCAGCTGCAACTATTCTTTGTTTCCCCCCAAGCAAGTTTTTGCATGTGCATCTATTGTGCCTGTATATGAAAATATCATTTATAAATATTTACTCTTCTATTTTAATAACTTCTATTAACACCCCTCAAGAAGACATTGCCACTGCAGTAATGGCTCAACACTGACAAATACTTACGTTGAGATATAACAGATATTTCTTTGCAGTGAATGCCAGCTTAAACCATTCCTACCCCCTGCTTCTTCTTGAAGTATCTGTGTCAATACTATCATCTTATAATTTCTTTTTCATCTGTAGCCAAGTAAATATCTTTAATTAGACTCAATTAAAGTGGATTGTGCCCTACATGGAGGCCTGAATTTGGATCACATTTCAACAACTTCAATTTTCTTATCATTGTATCATAATTATCATTAATGCCTGGATTTGGAAAGTGGTGCTGCTAAAACTTAAAAGATTTCTCAGACTTATGCAACAAGGATAATAAAATCCTTTGTCACCTCAATCACTTTGAAAAAAACCCAGCTTTTTGAAGTTATATCCAAAGGTAATGGCCTTAGTAGTTACACCATTGTCCCAGAGGCTACTTTGCGGTATCATTAGTCAAGATGCCTTCAGCTTGTCCATTCATCTTTCCTGATAGGTCAGTGAAACACAGAGGGATCCAAATTTTCCTGGGGTTTCCTTCAGAATAACAAATGGCTAGGGCCAGCTCCAGCTGTGCCAGATGGTGCTGTACATGAACATCCCTCCATCACTAGTTATCAGCAGATATCCTGCTGCCCTGCACAGGTCCACCACCTTTCAGGTCACATCTGAAGCAATTACACATTGATAGGCTGTTTGTTGAGAACTGCAATGAGGCAGTTTCACCCAACAGGCTGTTTCATGCATTTCACTCAACATTCAGGTGGGAATTATCCAAAATGCTCAGTGCTTTGTCTGTAGCCATGACTGACCGCATCCAATGGTGTCTGGGTTGTATGCAGAGTATTCAGCAGTTAGGGAAAAGTCAGATAGATGTTATTTGCTTCTTCCATAAGAGACTTCAGATCAAGTCTTGTGTGTTTACTATGAATTGTCAGTGGTGTTCTGATAGAGCCATCGTATCTGTATCACCAAACTGTCCTTCATAGGCCTTCCTTTGTTCTTCATGACATGAAGATCTTGGTTAGCAGAGCGGCAGAGGGGATAGATTTACACAAACCATGTAGTTTTTATCATACTGATACCAACTCCCGTTTCGAGATCACATGGGCTTCTGTGGTGACTCATTTCAGTCAACTGCAGAAAGTCACTTGTGGGAGCTTCTGGGATATAACCTATTGTCATCTTTTCAGAAGTCAGTTTGTCCATCACCTTGAGGTGAGTTAAAAGCTTTCCAACTAGATTAATTTTTAGCCTGGAAATGCTGTATCTGCAAGCTCCCTTTAGTGTAGAGAGAAGTTTTATCACTTTTACTGCTGGAAGTAACCAGAGATTATTGGTCTTTGGGGGAAGGTAAAGGTGGCTGTTCATCGAAACAGACTGATATACACAGCTGAAGGTTATTTGAAAGGCTTGAGTTATTTGAAAAGGAATGCAGTTATTTGAAATTGCTGTGTCTTTGAGAGCTGATATCCCTAAGAATCTGCTCCTGGTTTAGTTTGGTTTTTCTGCTATTTTACATAGCACCAGTGGCTCCCAGGGAGAGGATGGTCTTAGTTCTTTTGGTTATTCATTGCCACTAATAAATACCAAATGGCAAGCTGCAGCTAGACTGGAGGATACCCTGCCCTCCTCCAGACTGTGATATTCTCCAGAGATGTTGCCACTGCCCACTGAAGCAGAAAAATCAATCATTGCTGAAAATAGTTTATTCCAGCCCAGTTTGTGGGCTTCCCCGTGTAAATGCAGAGCAGCTGGACCAAGAGCAGAGGGCTCTTAGCATTGAGTCTGCTGGGGAGGGAACACTGCCCTGCAACAAAGCTCTGGGATGGCTGCTGGAGATACTGGGAAGTCACGAAGTTCCAGTTGCGTGCTGTGGTTTCACAGCCAAAAGAGACTGCAGGGCTGTACAATGAACAGAGTAAACAGAAATGACCTGGTCTGTAAGGAACAAATGACCATACAGCATGTTGGTGAGTCAGATTAATTCCTAGAAAGAAAAATAGGGTAAAAATCTATTGATACGAATTCATAATCAGACAGCTTTTGCCTTCTTCATGCAGGAGGCAATGAAGCCAGTGCTGGGAAGGCTGTTCTGGTGTCTCTACAAGAAATCAGAGCAAACAAAGGCAAGCTGCCCTCTTCTCTGCCTCTCTGCAGAGCCTCAGCATTGCTCCCCTGATGTTGGAAACAAAAACAGCACCTGCAGGAGCTGAGCTGCCTGGAGACACCATCGACTCCGCTTGATTTATTTGCTGGCTTGCAGGTAGTCTGGTAGAGCCTGTCCACCTGCCAGACTGCAGAGGCTCATTATGTTGTGTCAGTGGTACCATGAAACCTGCCAGCACCCTCCTCCTCTGCCCCAGCAGAGCAGCCACTGGTGTGGATGTACCACAGCCTCCCATTGCCCACTGCCTTTGCTGCTGAGGCTCTTCAGAACAGCCAGAAGCGTGACGTACCTCTAACTCCCCTACAGTAAGCATGGGCTTGGGCACTGCTTGTCTTGTGCATGGGGAAATTGAAAGAGTGATGGCAGTTTCCCTGTCTTATGCTTCCTACCAGCCCCTTCTGCATCTTCCCCAGCTCCAGGAGATAACTTCTCTCTGGGAGCGGCCACCCCTGCTGACAGGGAATGACCATGGACAGGTATGTTTGCCTCTGAACATGCGCCTGTGCGAGTGTGTTGGCTTTCTGTGCTCCAAACACAAGTGCCAAATGTGACAGCTCCAGCTGAGTCTGTGGAAGTCCCTCAAGTAGCAAATGTGACTTAGAGCACCAAAAGATTAAGATCAAATTATTAATATAAATATTATTTTCCCTAGTTTGTTAAATGCTCTCAGCTCCACAAATGAAGTTGAAGTTGCTTTACAGCTGCTGCTGCAGCCTGGTTCCTCAGCAGCCTCTTCAGAGTGAGAAGGTATCCTGCATGGTTTGAGATTTCAGCTCACAGGTGGCCAGCCAGCTGCTCTCCCACAGAGAAAAGGGAAGAAGGATAAAGAGAGAAATTTGTGGTTTCACTAGATCATACTGATACCTGCCTCAGCTCTTGGGTTCCTCAGCAGAAAACCATCTCCTGGAAATCTCACATTTGGACTATCTGAGCAAAACCTTGTGTACTATGGGCTTTATAAGGGATTTGAAATATTTCAGGGCATTACCTTGGCCTCTGAAAGGCAGAAAGGGAAGTTCTGTAGCTTTCTGACAGAGGCTGCAAAATATTCAAAGTATTTGAAAGCAACATAAAATTTCCCCAACTTCAGACTCACTGGCAATACAAAAACTTAATGTTTCTGGCCAGTCTCTGGTCAGACAGCCAGTAGATGTTGGCTTCAGAAGTACAGATTCCTCCCAATGCCTTGACAGTAGGCATCTTCGGGAAACCTGGCTCTCCATTCTGCCTTCCCTCCCGCCAGGCACATTTTGTCTCACCTCTGTTAACTCTCTGTGTTCTGGGTAGAAGTCCTCTCTTACCTTCTTAATATAGCCTCCAAAACTGCACTGATTGCAGTTTCTTGGTACTGCTTATTATAAATGTGTCAGAGAAAACAGGCTTGGACGAGACCTTGAGAGGTCACTGGGTCCATCTGCCTTTTCCAACAGACTCAGATACTGATCTAATCTGTGCTGGACTTCTGCCACCTCCTGCTCTGGAAGCATAATGGAGGCTACACAATTTTTCCTGATAAACTGTTCCATAACTGCACTATCATCTTTACCATTAAATTTCTGCATTGATAATTTAAGCCTCTTCCATTTTATCTTGTCCTCCAAGGACATGGAGAGCATGCCCTTCTCCTAGGTTGTAATATTTATCCTATTTGAAACCTTGTACTATATATCCACACCATCACCACGTTCGCCATCACCTTGGTCATTTCTTCTGCAGACTAAATAACCCCAGAGACTTTCCTGACAGGTATTATTGCCAAAAGCAGCAAAGTCTTGATAATAACTTTAGTCTCACTAAACTGAACTTTTGAATATAAGCAGACAGTGAATTCCAACAGGAATATCCAAAGTATTCCTAGTATTACAACTAGTAAGCAGAAGTGACAAAACACATCACTTCTACATTCTTGCTAGTACCCACCACTGTCTGGCTCCACATTATCTCGAAACCCAAAATGAAACTCAGACACATAGACCTCACAGAAAGTTTGCACAGATGTATGCAAATCTGCTGGCTTTGTGCTGCTTTGCTTAGTGGCAGTTAGATGTGGGCGTGATGGCTGGCTAGGAAAGGTGAGGGAACAACAGTGCATTGCACCTGGACAGGGAGAGCCTATCTGCCCCTGAGCCTGTTGTTTGAGTTGCCTGGAGCCAGTTGGCAGGGATGGGCAGGGATGGGACGGGACAGAGGAAGGTCTGAAGGGCAAGGAAGTAGCAATGCAAGGTGAAACACAAAACTGGAAAATCAAGAGCTGCAAGATGTGTGGGCAGGCCATCAGAATGTGAAGCAAAGTGAGGACTGCTCTTATTTTCTAACTTGGCTGTGATGCTCGGCTGGACAAAGAGCTCTATTTCACTGCTTCCTCTGGTGCTCATGCTGCCTGTGCTGCCTTTTTGCTCCTGCTCTGAACTGGTGATGAAGCCAAGGTGCACAATGCCAAGGACTATGACAACACTCAGAGACTTCCCTCTCCTACCTTCCTTGACAGCCCAGACTCAGTGCCTGGTCTTGGAAGAAATCAGGAATGAAGCAAAATAATCCTGTTGCCAAGTCAGGGAAAGCAAACCTAAAGAATGATGTAACATTGAAAGAGTACATAAATGACACCATTAAAATGTCCTTCTCTACCTTATCCCAAGATCCAGAAGCTGCAAGATATTATGTGGAATTTGAGAAAAACACTTTTAAGCAAAAGTGGCAGTGACTAATAGCATATTAATCCACAATTACAGATGTGCATCAGACCCAGTAAACAGCAAGCTTTGAAAGGGCCAGGTCATCTCCTGAGCACCAACAGCACTCAAAGGGATCCTGGCACTCAGGACACATGACAAACAGGAATGCAGGAATGTTTCTCTGTCTTTTAGATGATTTCAGGACAGTGTTGTAAGGCACTAGCCAGCAGCAAATAAAATCAAAATGTTCTGAGTTGATGTGCAAGGCACACTTCTTATTGGCATTTACTTTCTTTCTTAACCTGAATACACCAGGTAACACCTGAGGTGTCCTTAGTGTATCCACCCCAAGTTGAAATAGAATGTCTTTTTACTGTATATATTTTGTGGTTCTTATCTAAGCATTATATCTTGCATATCTAGGACAAAACTGCACTGTGGAAATCATATGCTGAGCAGAAGTTCTTGCTAATGAGCAGTTTAAAAGTATCTAATTTCTTTCAGAGCCATGACCACTTCTGACTTTTTCTCCATGTGACTTTAGGTTACTCTGGGTTCTCAGGTTAAAAAGTCTGTACTAGCAGAGAAACTCAAAATGGAAGACTGCTTGTTTTCACCTTCCTCTGAATGTTCTGTCAAGCAATTTGTTGCTACTAAAAATCCAGGCAAACAAGATAACTGCATGCACAAATCCTGTTTGTGCTGCTAGGCTACTTTACTCTAAATATAGCTGGGTGAAGGAGCCTGACCAATAACACAATGGAGACCTCGACTTATCTGCACCACAACCTTGGCACTTTCCTCTAGTTGTTCAACCAGAGGCAGATTTTAGGGGTATAAAGCTGAGCAAAGAGACAAAAATGTTATTTTTTCTTCTCTTGCAGTCAAAGTAAAGAGGGAGGGACTCCACAAAGCAAGTGCATCCCATCTTTCCTGCACACCTTTTTAAGGAGCGGATAACTCATTTTGGAGGAGACTGCCATTTTGGGAACAAATCCGGCTCCTCCTTCTGTACCAGGGAGACTTTCCATTTCCTGATGGAGCAATGTTATTTTACTGCAAATTCCTGTCTCACTCACTCCATGTAAAACCTGGAAGCTCTCTATGAATATTAAAGTCTCAATTTCATTATGGTCTTCCAGCTGCTTAAGACAAACCCTCTGTCAAGTGGTTGATGAAGATGGGTTTACAGCAGCCTTGTAAACCCATCTTGATGCATACTAGTGTAGCATTGCCTGAGTGGACCAAACTCTCCACAACATTTTGGGTTTTTATAGACTTTTTTTCCCATAGCATGAGATGTTCCCTTGGGAAGCTCATTCTCCTGGTGTCTCAAGAAGTCTGGACATGAGCATGTGTTGGCCTTGATATCACTCAGTGAGAGAGTTCAATAGTGAGGGAGAGATTTGGGTGGGGTTTGTTGGATGGGGTTTTTTTATTTTTCCTCTGTTTTTTAATTTGCATTCTGTACATTGACTCTGTCCCAGCAAGGGGAAAGCCAACCAGAGGTGGCTGAATTTTCAAGTCTCTATGTCTCATCCAGAGAAGCTCAAATCCCAAAGCCACACAAACAGACCAATAGTGCAAGAATGGAAATCCTGTTCAGGGCTCAGCTAGGCTTTCTCTGTAACATCCTTCTGTAAGATCTTAGAAGAGTTTTTCACAATCGCCAGATTTTTGTCTTTTAACAAACATGACGTATCTTGGCTCCATTTCCTCCCTTGCTTATCACTATTTTGTTAGCTTGAAGATAATTTCCAGGAGATCTGCTCTCACCTTAAAGTCTGATCAAAGCAAATTCCCAGGGCTTTTTTTAAGAAGTTATAGGGGAAAAGGGTGGGTGTCTTTCTGTCTGGTAACAGTTTATTTTAATCTGCCTGTTTTGTCCTTTTGTAATCCATAAGCACTCATGTTTTTAGAAGGCTTGCCAGTTATGATAGGTTTCCTTGACGTTACTGTAACAGGCAAGGCTAAACACAGCTGTCTGGTGCCTGCAATCCTTAGGAGTCCTGCAGGAACCGAGTCACTAAAAATAAACTGAACTTTAGACATACTCAAGCCGAGGGCTTTTTCAGCCAACTCCTTTGTAAATAGTTAAAAATTCAAAGTAGATATGGTGGGACAAATTTGTGCCTGGGGTCACTTCAGTAGCTTTACTGGCACTCTGCTCAGAATTCATTTGCTGCAGTTTGGCCTCTACAAAAATCCTTGGAACAGGCAGTACATAAATCAGAAACCAAGACTCAACTTCTCAACTTTTATTTCATGGAAATGAATAGGGAAGAACTACTAATAGAGATGGTATTCATCTAAATGTCAATATAATACTGCATTTGATAAGTTTACATTAATTGCCAAAGCTGAAACAAATATTTCGGGATAATATGTGCCAAAACATTACAAAATATTCATATGAAGAAGAATGCTTGTGAGAAGGAGATAAACACCATTCTGCATAATCTTTGATTTTAAGTCCACATTTTGGTTGTTCATCCAATTTTTAGAGTGGATAGATAGTTCCTGAGTCATAGGCTGGAAGGACAACCCAGAAAATATTATCCCAGCACACTATCAATGGCAAGTGTGCCCAAACCTGCAGCAAGCCAAAATGCCCTACTTCTCCCCATGGTTAGGTTGCGGTGGGTTGTTATTGTTTATCTGAGCTGCTAGGCTTAATTTGAAGTGCAGAACGAGACACTTTCCTCCAGATGGTGGTTCAGAAGAGAAAATTAATTCAGATACTCTACAGCTGTACCTTTCTTACTGGGCACACCTCCAAGTTCCTCATCTGGAGGCACACTCCAGACATGTCCTAGTCCAGGTGCTCATCAAACTCTTTTCTGTCACACAGCTTTGCAGAGAGGCAACCCAAATCAGATGGTAACAGAGGTCTGCTGTGAATGGTTCCCCAGTGGATTGAATCAGGACATGCCATCCAATACACCCATGGTCACGACTGGCCTCTGCGCTGGTCTACAGAATAGCTTTTCCTCCTCCTCCAGGATGAAAGGAGACACTGTGCTCATATGTACTAAAGGCAGGTGATGCAAATATGCACCTTGTGTATCCTCTTGGCACAAGTGTAATTGACCATCTGAAACTCTGCAAGGGGCCTTGAATGAAATGTGTCATTTAAGCCCTGCATGAAGAGAGAGAGGACAGCTGCAGAAAAGCATTGCAACACAATGACATATCAAGAAATGAACTTAGAGGCGTTAAAGGAGGGCAAATAATGAATTGGGAAAGCTTTAGGAACTCATCCAAGCACCACATTCTTGTTTTATTTTCAAATGTACCACATCATAGGAAAGAGGCATGGCTTTGTAATGTTTCTTTGGCAGAAACAGGAATTAATTGTTATTCTTAGAAATAGTGTGTGCAGGTGTTCACCAGATACTAACAAATGTTTCACTATTAATTGCATGAGAGGTAGTTTCTATAGCAATCACTTCATCTTCTGATTCATACAGCACCACTCTTGTTGCCTCCCTACCTTTTAAAAATTAGTATGTCAGTAATGCCAAAACCACACTACGCACAGCTTCTACAAATTGATATTCTTCCAAAATAGCAATGCACATTGTACATGTGCTTCTTCCGAAAGCCCCCAAATGACTTTGGTGAGTCTTCATCAGGGAGTAAGATATGTGTAAACATGAGGTTTAGGTGATGAGTACAGGTCTTAATTTGTAAATCAGTGACTACTTGAAAACATAATCACAGCAAAACCTAGAAAAAATCTGCAGAATTAATTATGTTCCTTCACACCAGTCAGTGAGTCACACTGAACACCACAAAGAGGACTGGTTAAATTCATCAGAGAAACTGGACCCTGTGTATAGCTTTCAGCAACCTCTCATAGTAAACAGCAAACCAGGTTAATGCCAGACTTATAAATACACAAACACACATAGACACTCACATATATGCTCCCTTCTCACAAATGGAAGTCACATTCATAATAAATATTGAGATTTGGGGAGGATTTATACCTACTTTCATTGCTACTGTGTTACTTTTTAGGGCCAGGTGAATCCAGCAGAAAATACCATGGCAACATTTTAAAGGGGTAAACTGTGTTTCTAAAAAGCATTTCTTTATTAAAAAATGCATTAAAAAGCCCTGAAATCTAAGGTATGTATCAATATTATAGTAGGCACTTGAGGTTTACTTTCCTAGGGTTGATCTTGTTCCTATGTAAAGTCTACCTCAGAAAAAGTGAGATGTTTGATTTTGTTGTTTTCTTTTAAATTGCTGTCCCTACATTGAAAAAATCTGTTTAATAATATCACAATGTAAGCAATATTCTTCTGTAGGAACTGATCTATTTCCTTTTGTGCAGAATAAAACTCCAAAGCTTAACATCATTCTTCCATGTTCAAAGACATGTCTTTAATCAATAAATTTATCTGATTCACTGTTAGTTTGACTCCATTGAAACTAGAGGAGTTGCATGTTCTTGTATATGAGTTGAATTTGTTCCTAAACATAAATATGAATAAACAGAGCATCTGCAGCTACTCCGGATACACTGAAACGACAAGGGCTATCAATTCTCATGCTTCAGGGTACATAATCTGATAACCAGCTGAGGTCAGGGAGAAATATCTCCCACTGGTATAATATTGACTAATTGGATTCATTACAAGCCTTTTATGTCTTTCTCTAAAAAATGGTGCAGTAGCCACTAGATGGACCAGCAGCCTGTTCTGGTATGGCATTTCCTGAATATCTAATCCACAAAACAGTTGGCAAGGGGTGCTGCTCCTGCAATCACTGAATCAGCAGCACACCAGCTGAAAGGGACTCTGCCTGCATCCCCATGGTGTCACTGAGTGCTCCCGATGATGCCTTAGTCAGGAGGTGGGAAAGAAGAGGAGGCTTTTTGCCATGATGAACACATTTATGGAATATGTTGGATTTACAGACATCTGATATATCTGATATACAGAGCCTGAAATAAACATCATCTGACCTGGAATCCAGACCAGGGTGAGAAAATTTAGAATAGAATAGAATAGAATAGAATAGAATAGAATAGAATAGTGCATCACTGAACACATCTGAAGGTTAAGTACAGGAACAAGAATCCTGGAACTAGAGGTAAGCCAGTGCTTGTCTGTGAAGCCTTAGCTAATCAGATGTCAACCTACTACTTTATTTCCATTACAGAGAAGGAGAACAGATGGGTGGGCTGGAACAAAATATAAAATAAAACCAGGTGTCCATGGTCAACTTTATACAAAGGACAGTAAAACCCCTCATTATATTACAAAAACCTAAGTACATTAATACTTCTCTAACGGTGCTTCCCACTGAAATAAAATTTGCATCTGCTTGTTAGCCACAAGGTTCTTGGGTGATTATGAGTGAAAGGGAGCAGAAGGCCGTATGTGATATAATTAGACAGGCTGCTCAGTGAGTAATTTCACTGCTGAAATGAGATCTATGCTATCAAAAACAGAGATTCACCCAGACTGTAAAAATTAGAAGACAGATCAAGAGGCTTCTTATTAGGTCACAGGTCAAGGTGTATTTTCCATCCAAGGCTATTCTTTCTAATATGTCACACTTCAATGACACTTGAAGCTCAAAAAGGAGCAATCTTGTTTGTCTGACTGCTTTCCAGGGTAGCTGGAGACTTCTGGGCTGTGCACTGATAACAGTTTACTTGACTAAAGCAACTGTCCTCTCCTTCTGTCCCTGGGAGGAGGAGGAAAGGTTGCACAACAGCATCTTCATGTCTCTTTATGTGAAAAACACAAGTACTCAGAAAGGAATAAAAACAGTGCACTTGGTTTTCCTTTACAGTTATCATCACCAGCGAACATACCAACTGAAATCAGTTTCCAGCTACTCAAAGAAGTTTTTAGCAGACAAGCATATCTGTGATGAATCACATACACAGACTGCCCCTATAACCTCCAAAATAAACACTGCCACATCTGTCTCTGAGAAACAACCCTGCTGACAGTTGTCTTGTCATCATAATGCACAGCTATATTCAGGTACCTGAGGTAGCCCCAGTAGGTTGGAGTTTTTCTTAAACGTTGTTTTCCTCATTTGACCTGTATACTCATATTTCAGAGGGTTTTGAGGAAATCCTTCCTCATACGGCACACTGTTTAGGCTAAAGTCCGTTTTTCATCTGCTGGTCAGCAGAAGATGGTCAGCAGGTGATGGCAGCTGACAAGCTACTCAGACCTACCTTCTGAGCTGAGCATGCTCCATATAAATGCCTCCAGCCTGTGATGGCACAGGGCTGCTGGGTCTTCTGCATCTCTTGTGACCAAGAAAGCTAGCCAGAAAAACCGACATTTGTCTCTTACCTGCACAACCCCAATGTATCAAAAAGCAAATGGGACATCTACCTTTCCCTTTTTGTTTACTCTTCAGGAAATGTATTATGTGATCTGCTCTTGAGCATGTGGGAGAATTTTGGTCTTACAATCATAGGAAGCTGAAGCATCCTCAACAAACTGTACCTACAAAACTGGCCTTTATACACCTGGGATTCAGACCATAAACAATGCTTACTTTTTTTTTTTTTTTTTACCTACAATGGTGACGACCATCATCAGAGCTGAAAGGGCTGCACAGAAGGTCTCTAACGCTTCAGGAGGTTCTCTAAACCATGGTCTAGAGGCAAAGAAGGTGCCACAGAGATAGCAGGAGGCATGAGGGTAATGTTGACAGGGATGAGTAATTACTGACTCACCAGTTTTCATTGCTTTTCAGTTTGTTTTTGGGAGAGTGTTTGTCTGTCAGGTTGAGAGCATGGGAGATTCAAATCCCACTCTTCTGCATGGACTGGGAACCAACAAGGTGTTGGTTTATCTGGTTTCACTATTGAACTTGATCACCCAAACTGAAAGGGACCACCAGAAAAGAGATAGAGTTCACAGTTTCCAGGGTGTCAAAGCTGACACTACTGAATTTCACCCCATTTCCGACTGAAAGGGGGATTCTGTTTCAAAAAACCTTTGTTCTTAGGCACAAGAAAGTGACATTTGAGGCTTTCTAAGACTAAATATATAATTAAAATGATTCTGGTACAATCCATCTCTTAGTTCTGGAGAGGATGTGGAAAAGGGGGATGAAGGGAAAGGACAATGAATTTATAATCTGGCTTTTAGAGAGGTGTAAATTTACCACCCAGACTCCCACTCATTACACCACATACAGGAAACCAGCTGGTGAAGGGGGCAGTGAGTTTGTTGTTCCTCCTTGCACAATGACTATGTGTGTTATTGATTTCACAGACCTAACCATGACTAGTTTATTTTTTAAATCTTGCCTCTTGCCTTTTTATGTTTTCAGATCAACTATGCATTTCATCAGCCTCCTGCCCACCAGCAATCGTAAAATACGAGCCTTTGTGGGAAAGCAGAGACGTAGAAAGAGTTTCTTATGAAATGGTGGCTGGGATTGTTCCAGACACCTCCAGCCAGCTGCTCTCCAGGCAGCAGCTTTGTGATACAGGGGATAGTAAACATCAGCTTTGGAAAGTGAGACGGTTGGGCCTTTTGGCTGGAGGCCCACTGAATAAGTTTTCCCAACTACTGAGGCATGGCTTAGAAAATAAAAGGGCTCTTTAGTGCTGATATCTTTGGATGCCGCTGTGCAACATAACTGGAATCAGTCCAGGCTATTCCGACCTGCTTTGCATCTTAGGCTATAAAACAAATCCAAAGACATCACTCCTTTCCTAGTCCTTGCCTTTCATTAAAGTACCTCCTGCTATTAATTCTGCCCTGTCCAACCTTGAGCAATGCAATGTCACTGGGCTGCTGCATGGCATGTGGTAACTAGAAATAGATGATATCACTGGTGAAGTGGCATTATCTTTTTTTCCTGTCTGCAATGCAGAAACTGTGCTCATTTGCATAAATTCTACCTACAAAAATTCTGCAGCTTTTGCTTTCCTCCTGACTGTCTATAATGTCAGCATGCCAGAAGAAGGCAACACTGATGTGCAAGGTACTTTATATGGATGAGGCAGGACTCTTTCATGTTCTTGAAGGGCTTACAGTAAAACTATAGGAAAGGCATAGATGAAGTCCAAAGGGTAATCATCTCCTGTTTATGGAGAAAATAAATAGCCTGAGATTCTCCAGTATGGCAAAGAAAATAATGTGGAATGTAAAATTCTGCAGCCTTCCAGATAGGTCAGAAAGTGTGTAATTACTCACTGCAGGGGAGGAGGTGGGAACACTGAATTAAATGATCAGGCAGATTATTTCAAGCAAGCTAAAGGGAACACTCTTTCACACAGATCATCATTCGGAAAGGAGAGTCACTGCCATAAATTCACCACCATAAACTTTTGGAATGCCAAAAGTACAAACAGGTCAATAAAATAGAGTGTGAGCATTGGGCCTGAAAACATAAGGTGCAGAATAGCTTCAGAAGTCCCTAATGCACAGATTTTATTAGAGGTTAGGTAGGTCCCCTTTTTCTGTCCTCTCTCTTTTATTCTTTTCAGTAGCTGCTACTGATAACTGTCAAAGACATGATACTGTCTTGGTGGGCTTTTGATTTGACTCAGTTCAGCCATTCTTATTTGATTTAATGGACTGGCTCCTCTTTGGAACAATTCCAATGTCTTCAATGAATTTGAAGCATAATTGATTTCCTACACATCTGACAACTCCTGCTTTGTTTCCATTTCAGCATTTCCTAATGTTTAAAAGCTTGTCTTAGCCTCTAAACTTTTCTTTTGATTTCATGCCTTGGATATATCAGTTGTGCCAGCATTACATTAAGCCAAGCATTAAAAAAAAAATTCTACAGTATTGTTTTATTAAATGGTCACAACAAATAGTGCCAAATGAGACGCCAAAACTCTCAGATGTCTTGGTGATAGGATGAGGATATACTACATTACTGCCTCTCTGGATCTGAGCAATTTTTAGCACCTGACATGAAGGGACTGAAAAGGTGTGGAGGGCACATCCCTGTAGAAATTATGAAAACCCCTTGAAGCACTGTTACAAGGGCTGGGTACTGCTAAGTGGCCATAGCAAGCTAGGTCAGGTCCCAGCCTCCTGAGGCACCTCCCTCATCCCCTGGCTGTTTCTGTAGTAGATGGAGGACCTAGTAGGGCTTCTGTGCCTCAGGCCAGGTGTGCCCTAACCTGTGCAATGCTTCCCTATGAGGCACGAGCCCCCACATCCTTCTTGCTCTCTTTATTCCCCCATCCCAGTTTCCAGTGAAAGGAAACTTTGAGTGTGATGGTACCAGAAGATCTTTGTGCCTTTGGTTGCCAGCCTTTCTTCCATCCAGCCTTCAACTATCACAAATACCATGAACTCCTTGGGGCAGGTGCTGTCGTGTCAGCTTGTAATGATACTGGCTACTGGGGCCTGAATGCAATTTAGATCTCTTATTCAACATAAAGAACAATAACCTCCTGTCTATCTCAAAAGTGTCTCCACCCTCTATTTTGATAAGAGATATAATCATCCTCTATAACTGCAGGAAGAAACCTTGGTGGAGGTGACAGATGCACTGATGATCCTCTCTAGCTCTCACTGCAAGGACAGGACAAAGTGTTGCCCTCGGGCTTGCTTCAACCCCGGGGAGGCAGTGTAGCCCTGGGAGCCTGCCCTGTGGTGTGCACAGCAGCCACAGGAACCTCCTGGCCATCAGGACCATGCTGCCAGCTCTCCTGGGTTTCAACCCCTCCTGAGGAAGTGATGTAGCAATGCAGAGCAGGGATGCTAAATGCTGCATTATCATTTGTTGGGAAGGAGCTATGTGTCGGAAACAGCTAATGCAGTCCATGAGCCAAGTGTTCAGCAGTATCCTGTACAATTTATCATGAACTACAATATGACCCCAGTCCTCCATCTGTTTCCTGAAAATGAGCTGGAGAGTCCTTTCTGCTAGCTACTGTTCTGATTTAAAAACAAGTCTTGCAATTGTAAGAAGAGCCTTTGCAAAGCTGGAGCAACAATTTAGTCAGGGCGCCTGATCTCACCTTGACTTGCTCTTTCACAATATCCCTTTCTTATGATATTTGGCACTGGTAGAAAGGACTATTTATTGAGAGCCACCAATGGCCTGACTCAAAAGAGACAGCAGCTTCCGTTTTCATTTGTCGAAAGCAGGGCCACCAAAAGGGCAAATAAGATTGACAGCATAATTAACAATAAAGATGGGCTGAATTTTTACTGGGAAGAAACTGAAACTGCCCTTTGCATTTCTGCTCACCCTCAGTCTCATGGCAACGGAGCAGCTTGCTGCACAGTCCCAAAATCCAGAAAGGAGTGATACCGAGCCCTGCTAGCAATCAGCAGAGCTGGTCCTCTGGGTTGTCTTAGAAATCAGTTGCAATTCTATTTTGTCTCCCATGAAGTTTCATCTTCCCTGGAAACTCATGAGACCTGGTTGAAATGACCCCTGGGTTTCTCTCTCCAAAGCATATTTGATGAAATGAAACTAATTTCTAATTGAAGACAGAACCCTTGCAAAGAATTGATGGTCCTTCAGACTCCCAGAATATCTGATTTCGTGCATCTATTTACCCCAGTGTGCACAACTGTACTAAGTCTTTACTATTAGTACAGGCTTGAAGTTTAATTCTTGTCCACAGATAGTAAAAATTGTGTTCTGAGCTCATTGTGTCAATAGAAAATTTCCAACTGATATTAATGGGCTTGATTTATGTTCAAGACTTTGAGACTTTCATGTGGCTGCCTTGCTTTTCTCTGGCTCTAGTTTTTTAAATGTATTATATAGCTTATCCTACATTCTATTTTGTCACAGGAGAAAATCCTCTTTTGCTGAATTTAACCAGATGCTCCTTCCAAAATGCTCATGTTTGTCCACAATCTGAATGGAGTAGAGCCAAGCTGAACAATTCCAGGAGCAAGTTTGCCCTTACAGAACAATTTAAGCTAAGAGATTAAATATTAGATGGGTGTTTACAGTTGTGAGATTAATGGCAGTGCTACAAAATGAGTCGCCCTTTTGCTCATCTATTTCCCACTAGTAATGTCAGAAAGTACATACCACACCAGCACTATCTACCAGTGAGAATTTCTGTCATGCCACCAAGGCCATTTTAAAGTGAAAAATATTGCAAGTGTTATCTCCTTTAGTCAGGGTTTGTACTTGCACAGGGAGTTTGAAGATGTGTAAGGTACTGCTAATCCTTTGATAGGTCTTCGTTGCATCTATGCTGTTGATGTGTTTCCAGCTAAGTGTCATGACAAAAAGCTAGTTGGTGTTACAGAGAACAACTACCCCAGTTCCTGAAATCCTGCAGACTAAAGTCTAAACTTTTGATTGAATAGATGTTCTGAAACTCTAGTAATTCTACTATCAGCTTCTGAGCAAGTTGTCTCTTGCACAATTAAGTAAGCACAGCAAACATGCCTCGACTGATGAGTGTGAAGATGAGGCTAGGAGTGTGATCTTTCTGGACCTCCTCACCCTGTGAATGGGAGGACAATATAGACAAGGGCAGTTTTGAGCAGCTGTTGTGCCTTTGGAAAGGTGGGAAATTCTCCAGGCAGGACTAAGCTGGTGTGAGAAACCACCCAGTGTGGCATTACTGAAGGAAGCAGCATTTATATTACGTAGCTTTTGTTTTGCTTACTCGGCTGTACAGGCATGGTGGAGGAGAGCTATGTCTGTTCTGAGTTGCCATTGGGTGGTGGTACGTTGGGTTGATTGGATAAATACACACACAAATTTATTTAACTACATAGAGATACATGTCAGGACATATCTGAATCATGTACACTTATAAATTCATGTGCACACACACATATCCATTTTTGCTCGTACATGTACATATCTGTTGCATGTATGTACTTATATAGATACACAATCTTCCAAAGAATATCATGGTTCTGTCCTGATATGTTACGAGACAGAGGCAGCGTTTCAAACCATAAACAGCTGCAGATAAATGATATAGCCTGTTGTGGAACTAATTGATTCTAATAGTTTTGGTTTAGCTGTAGGATGGCTCTATTTTAAGATAACACTAAAAGAATTTAAACATTTATACTTTTCTTTTAAAGCTTATTTTCTTTCTTTGCTCTTCTTTTAATTTTGGGGCTTCAGAATATATTCACCATCTCCTGGGATCCCTTTGTGAGATACCAGTTCCGCAATCTGTCGAAGTTACAAATCGGTTTGCTTTGCAGGTCTGTAGCTTGAACCAGAACTGCTAGTGGGAAACTTGAATAAACTGAAAGAGACCCTCCAGGCACCACATACATTTATAGCATGGATTGCCAGTGCCGCCTAGAAAACAGAATGAGATCAAACACTAATCCATCTATGTCTTCAGGATGCTCTGGAATCCAGCATGGACAAAAATTGACAAATCAGCCTTTTTTTTAAATATGAGTTACATTTCCCATACATCAACAGAACAGGATACAGATTGGCCCTCTCAAGGCATCATGAAACTTGTATATAGGCTTACATATATCTACTGCATATATGTATTTCTGTAGTTAAGTTACTGTAGGCATGTTTTTTTCTTAATGTAAATTGCTTTAAAATGCTCTCAGGATACATTTAATAACACATATTTACATAGAATGCAATTCTGTGCGTGAGAGCCATTGGTGACCTTCCTTTTCAAACCAAGATGCAGTGAATGTGGTGAAAGCTGTACACTTCTCTATGATCCCAGTCAGTAGATTTATGATTTAATAATCAGGAAAAAAAATCAGTTAAAAAAAACCCCTGCAGCTCTGTCAATCTGCTAAGATCAGCTAATTGCTCCAGAGCTCAGTAAGAAGTCACAGTTTAATAAACTCTACCTGGTGTTGTCACACGAGTGCTGCTTTGTACATCTCTATTTCCTGGGAAGTCTGAGGTTGGTTTTATTGTTCTGAGCCTTTTGACTACGCTCAAGCTAAAATGAGAGATTGCAAATTCCGATTTGCTGTGACCCTCTTTTGTGAAACAGCCTGGGGATGAGAAAAAATAGAAATGAGGCTCATGGCCCTGGGTTTTAAGCCATTTTTTGTCACTACAGTGTACAGTATCAATTTTGAAAAGATTCTTTACCTGTATATTTAAACATATGCTTGAGACCATTTGTTTTATCCAAATGTAACCATGTACTTAAATCTACATCTACACATAAGAGCTTGGCTCAATGAAGTTGTAAAACAAAATGCAATAACAGAGTTTTCATGGAAAATCAGAATGAAGCTGTGACACAGTTCTAAACAATATGCAAATGGTGACATACATTACAGTTAATGTCATAGGAGGAAGGGAACATTTATGGCACAGGGAAAAGAAACTGACAGCTAGTGGAGGAAAAATACAAAATTCCCAAATCACACCAAAAAATTGAAGCTGCCACCATGCTAAGAGCTCTAGAAAATAAAATACAAATCTCTCTGTCCATTTAGCCAACATCAGAAAATGAGACAAAAATGTGAAACCAAAGAGGAGTATAAAGCCATTCCAATTTCTGCCAGATGCCTCAAGCAGGGAAAAGGAAGAGATTAAATCAGCTGTATTGAAAGAGAGGGAATCCAACGCATCCAAAGTAGAGCAGGACAAAAGTAAATTGAAACCCACATTAGTGGTACTAAAAAATGGATAGTCTGTTCTTAAGGACAACTTGATATTAGTCCAAGTAAAATGAATTCTCAGATAGATTTGATTTAAGAGAAGGAAAAAACCTCATGGACAGGCCACAAGAACAAAAATTCCAATTTAATTTTAACAAACTATAGTGAATGATGCAGAGGCAAGAGGGACAGGGAGAGCTAAGTGGCTGAGAGGTTAGTGTAGATTCCAGAAAAGAAAATATTTTCAGTGATTTCATTACACCTAACACAGCACATGCCACTGCCTGAGCCATTTGTTTTCTCCTCTTTGTAACCTTCACATTTATGCTTGTGTGCTATTAAGTTTTATGTATACAGATTGCTACAGGATCTGAAAAAAATAGGAGAAATATGACAGAAGCCATCATTTGCGTCTTCAGCCAGAAGTCTCCAAAGAAGTGCTGGATATTCTATTTCTTCAAATATTTACTACCCTGGACACAGAACAGACAAGTGTGTATGAGCTTGCCTGGCAAAGGAGTGGAGCAGGTAACCTCATCTACCCTTTCAGTCTCTGTGCTTTGATGATTCATATTTTGTAAGAGCAGCTTTGCTTATAAATAAGAGCAGGTTTAGCAAGTGAAACCAGTTAGCCTTTAAACACTAAATGCATGCCACCTAACAGAAGGAAGAGCTTGAATTCAAAGAGCAAACCTCTCTTGCTCTGAAATGCTTTCCAGAGTTTAATTTCACATGTAGGACCAGTAGCACTCACAGCAGGAAGGCAGAATGAGTCATGTGGGGATGTCGGGAATAGGGATGAGAAAGCATTGTAGAAGTACTCATAACATAAATTGCTTATTGTTCTGTACTTTGTTCTTCAAACAGAGATGATTTTGACACTATATCCTGTTTCAAGGAAAGTGAAAAACCAGGAGTGTGATAGATTGAAGGCTAATCCCACCAACACTCTTACCATCCTCAAAGGCAGCACAGTTGTTTACATCATTCAATGATGTAATAGAAGGTAAAGTCAAGAAAACAATAGTTTTAGAAAGTGGGACTTCTTTGTTGCCCTGCTTCTATATGAACTGATTTATTTCAGAGAGGATGAGAGAGAAAAGAACTTCATTCTAGTTTGACAGAGTTCCTACACATTTTCAGAGATCTTTGCACTATTTTACATTAGAAAGTGCAATGTAAAATATGTTCACATATTCTGGTGATTACAGAAACTAAAAAAACCCCCGCCATCCAGTTTACCTCCATTTTTGTTCTGCATTAAAATTTATATTATTGCCAGTTCAACTGAGAAAAAGGGAGCCTTCTTCTGAGCTAGAAGGAATTTTGCCCATCTCAGAGCAGAAGCACAAGCATGCATCCTCAAAATGGCATACACTGGTTACAATTTCACAGGGGCTTTTATTCCTGAAAACCACCTGCCCAAGTGAGTCCACTTAAAAAAAAAAAATCCTGACACTCTTCCTGCCACATCTCACTGGATTGATTAGTTTAAACTGTGCCTTTGGGAAATAGCAGAATAGTTACAGTTTGGAAATAGATACAAGGATCACTTCCAGATGCCTTTTTTTGTGTGTGTTCCTATGGATTGCTGTTGTCATATCCTTTCCGCCCCTCTCCTGCTTTTTTTCTATTTGTGGGTAGAAGAAAATATAGACATGGGTATTTTCCTGAAAAGTGCCTGTTTTAAACAAGCCACTAGGTACCAAATGCTGATTCACAAATCAAGGCCCAACATTCCTCTTCAGTGCTATACACACATACCATAGTATCAGATTAACATTTTCAGGGAAAGTTATTTTCTTACTGATGTGGTAGCTAAGTCATCTCATTGTGAATCAGTGAAATCAGAGCAAAGCCAACCTATATTGGCATAGTTTATCCCAGTCCTTTGATAAGGCGTTTTCCTCGTCTACTTTTGCTGTTTCCTGTCAAGTAATTATTCTTGATCAAAATCTTCCCTGATACGGAGTAAACAGTGTCTTGCCAAGCTTTGGGAAACATGGAAGTGTCTCATTGTGGTGGAGGTCAGCCAGTTCACTTTGTATATACAAGTGTAGTTCAGTGTTTTGTTCCTCTAGCAGAGAGCAGAGACAACCGCAGCAGCAGTGCAAAACCTCCAGGGGCCTTTCCACCCCTCTCCACCCTGTGGCAGTCAGCCACCCCACGACAAAGTGGGGGAGAAATGTTTCCCCCATGTTCCAGTGACATTTAACACCAGTCTGTGCTGGGACGAGTGGATTCCCTCTACGGGGACCTGAGAACAGAGGTCAGAAGCAAACCCATGGCAAATGTTCTGAAAGAGACACTGTCCTGGCTCTAAGATGTACAAACAACCAAGATTTCTATGACATTTGGACTTTTTCATTTAGTTTGGGTATCTCCAAAAAGAGTGTCAGTAACCTGTATTCCTTGATGTCTTCTCTACTGTGGAATGGGAGGAGTAGCCCAGCAGCATTTCCCTTCACTCTTGCCAGTCCACAGCAAGTTCCTGAGGAACTGAGCAAAAGAAGGGCAGTCTGCCTGCTTGGCATGAGGCTGCTAAAGTCACTTGCCTGGGGAATGCACATGTGTGCACATGCGTGTCACATGTGGGGGCTTTCTGGTTTCACAGGTCAGAGACAAGGAAAAGCATGGTAAAGCACTCCATGGCAACACAGGGAATCTGGAGATGGAGAAATAAAGGATATGGATTTCTTATTCAGAGCAGACTGAAAAGACAGTATTGGAAAATGTTTGTAAATATGTATTTACAAACATATTCCACAACATAACAATCATATCACTTCATCCAGCAGTGGGAGATACAGGAACATCCATATCCTAGATATGGTTTGGTTATTGTGCTTTTAGTGTGAGATTTGGCTTATTTAACTTCTGGCATGCATGTGTGAGCCAAACAGACTATACTCCCTAAATTATAGTCAAGTGAAAGAAAGAGGGCCTTCCAAGCCAGTGTTCACCTAATCTATTGTAGAAGACTTCTGCAGACTGAGACAACTGAACTTTTAGTGTCTTTCACTCCCAGTGATTGTTCTCTAATTCTCACAAAGTAAAACATATCATAGACCTATAGTGAATCTCCAATAAATGCAATCTGCTAGAAAGGGTTTTTTTTACTTTATTAGACAATTTCTTTCACTAAGCAACACTTTTAAGATTATCTGTTGAACATCATCTATCCCGCACCACAACTTAGCACCAAAGGAGCCTGCTAGCAGGGTCACGTGTCTATTAATGAGATCCACACTTGGATATCCTGCAGTAATCCCCATCTGCATTGCTATTACTGTCCAGAAGCACTGCAGGGGCAGTGAACTCTGACTACTCAAGTGGCTAAATGTGCTTGTCCATCAGCCCATCACACACACTCTCCCACACAAAAGTCTGACTTGTCACAAATCTGAACTTCAGAAAGCTGTGATGGCATCACAGCCCATCTCCTGCTGCTGGCACACCAGGTCACAGGATGATGAGGAGGTCCAGATATTCATGTTGGATCACATGCAGCTCAAGAGGGCTCCTTTGAAGACGGTGCAATGGGGACACCAGTGCAATGCCTGGGAAACCTGCCTTTCCTATTCCAGATGTCATAAGATCAGAGGATCCTGTGACCAGGGATACCAGCATGGCACATCCTGGGTGGGAGAGATACCACCATTCTGCATTGTAAATGCATTAAGCAAAGGTGGATAGTGAGGGAGCCAGGTGGGAACTTCATGCTAAAATTCACAGGACCTGGCAAGTCCAAGGACTGCAGCTGATGGTTTCAGGGAGGAGTTGTGATTAACATATCTGAGCTGGAAGGACAGGTTAGTCATGCATATGGCCTAAAGCAAGGAAGACAAAGAGATGAAAGCTGGGGAATCCCAAAGGGATGAGAGGTGCAGGCACATACCCCCTAATAAAGAAAACCCCAAATTTCACTTTGGGAAGGGCAGCTTGTTCTGGTGTAAGAAGAAGTACACAAACAAGTGAGAATCCATGAATGTGATATTTACCTTTTACCCCATATTAGCAGAGGACACATCTTTTTATCTTCAACGACTAGGGGAGTGGCTGCTTACATCTGATATAGCTGATGCAGGCATGAGAATGGCTGTGGCAAACAGCCCTCCCTTTGTTATCCTCAATGATTTTTTACTTGTTCCTATGGGGGAGGGGGGCACATCCCATAGATTTCTGCCCTGAGAGGTTAGGGGCGATAGCTCACAAACTGATCAGATTGAAATAACAATTACTATTAATTTTATTACTGGATGGGCCACAGATCCATGGAAAGCTTGAAGGCTACTGGTGATCTGCTTGTTCAAACATTTGGAAACCACTCCTCTAGGAGTCCTCTCCAGGTGATCATGGAAGAAATTGTCTGTTCTTTGTGGGAGAGAACAAGCAGGACTATAATCACCTAAGTGATCTGAAAAGGAAGTGAGTTCAACTAAGTCAAAGCAGAGCTCTGACTCTTACCCATGCTTGGTCATGTAAGTTAACCTTAACTTCCCTGACAGATGTACAAGCAACTGGATAGGCACACTGCCACCTGTGGCACTTTTCTGGGTCCTTTCTCTTACCCATCACTACACTCAAGACTGTCTGAAATTATGAAATTCCTCATTCTATCTTGGAGTGTCCTGACACAGGGTAGTAAGCACTAGGCAACTCATACACAATAATATATGATTTGGGAAAAACTTACTTGTCAGCATACATCACTATATTATAGCAAAATTTTGTTTTTCACATGCTAGGTAGACAAACAAACAAGAAGAGATTGAGAGTAAATATCTGTCCTTTTCATGAAGAAACGCTATCCAAATCACAGAGGATCAGGAAAACCAACTACAGGCTCCCTGAATTTCTGTATGAAGCAATCACAGTTATGCAACTCATAATTGAGTTTACTGCACTTAACTCTCTGTTCTTTATTACAGTGTTGGCTACTGAAGTCTTACTTTAGAATAAAACCCCGTTTCTGGTAACATTGTGGTGTTAACATAATTATTCGTTGTCTATGTGTTGTGTTTGTGCCAGTGCTGAAGCGCAGATGTTAATAGTGAAATCTGAGGAGTTTATTATAAGCAAAAATAATTAGCTTCCTGTTCTGTAGGAACAAGTCTGTTGTCCAGCAGACTAATTAGAACATCAGACAGTCTCGTGTCGTGTTGTAATCAAACCTCTGAAATGTTATTTTTTAAGATTTGAAGGCTTGACGGTGATGAAACTCATCTGGATATCATATGAAAAGTCTGACTACTTTCATCTATCTCTGTATCACCCTTTTCACTGAAGTGTCATTATCAGCTAGGATGCTGCTATAATGATTTTTGTCCTTGTTTCTGTTATATGTTATAATTATAACAACAGTGGTTTTTTTTATTTCTGTAGGATCTACAACCTCCTGTGTGAACAGAGAGAAAAAAAAAAAATTCTAAAATCCAGGGAAACTTGAAACTGAAGTCAGAGGCAAGAAAAGTAGATAGGGTCCACTCTAGAAAAGATATCTGAATGAATTCTACACCATCAAGTAGAGCAAAGGGAATGGTCAAACATCTGGGAAGGGACATGGTAACCTTTTTCAAGCACATGAAACATTGTTCCAAATAACAAAGGAATTAATCTTCCTGCCAGTATTCATGTTAGATAGGGCAAGAATTAACCTGCAGCAATGAAGGTTTCATTGAAATATGAGCAAAAAAATCTCTAATTGCATGGACAATGAAGCAGTGGGAAAGACTTTCTAGGAAGACTGCAGAAAATGTTTTCTCCAAGCAAGTTAGACATCTGCCATCACTGTGAATGCTGCTGTGGGATAAGATTAGATGACCCCTAAAGATTCCTTCTGCTTTGTGACTGTATGGGATAGCTAGGCAGGTTGTCAAAGCAGTGAAGTAGACATATTTTGAGATGGGTGAGGGTCAGAAGAACAGTAGAGCTATATAGGGTCACTAGGACAGGCACTGGTGAGAGGCCCTATTCATAACATGTCAGGAGAGGAGCTACTTTAGGACCAGATTTGGGTTTTGTAGGGGTCTAAAATGCAGTTCTAAGGAATCTATGCTGTAAAAGAATTTGACTCCACATGCTATGTTTGAAAAGAAGGTCTTTATCTGACTATGGTGCTATGCAAACACAAAAAAGTAAGCTAGTGACTCCAGAGACGGGTCCATATCTTCAGCAACAGGGTGTTGAGAGCAAATCAGCCTCATACAAAGCTTCATCTGCAAAGCACAATGGTTAATGGATAATGGTGAGTTATTTTCCTAAGCAGGTCCTTGCTCACACAGTTGGAAAGTAAAAACTCAGCCTAAAATACCAAGGGTAGACTCTGTCACTGCAAAATGTGCCATACCAAGCATGAAAGAGAGAAGTGGGGCCACGCACTCAGATATTCTTAGGTGCAGTCTTCTTTCTAGAGAGCTGCCAGCTCCTAGGATGAGACATCACCAAATCTTTTACTATATCTGCTCAGAAAGGCAGGCCAAAAGAGCAGGCATCAGTTTGAATGAATCTCTCCTTGTGTCTCTCTTGTGCAATGCTGGTTTCTGTTCCTCTTCTTGCAATAATAAGCTGCAACTGCTGCTTCAGGGATTCTACAAAGTGTGCAGCTTATGTAATATCCATTTAGAAATGACAAAGCTTTCTTTTCTGGGCCTTTCATGTATTAGTCCACCCACATGCAAGCAGTGCACACAAATGACGTATCACCCGGGGGCTGAGACTTGCTGCAGAAATTGATAGTAAGCTGTTGTTATTCTAATTATGTGGCTGTCTTCCTTAATTAAAGCTATGCCACAGGTCATTTACCCTGGTGCAGAGTCCACGAACATTAATCCTGGCAGTGTTTTGGAATCAGAGAGTTCTCATTAGCATAGGATTGGCTGTGAGGAAAGTATAATCATCTGAAACCTTTTACAAAGGAATGTAAATTAGCATCCATGCCTCCCATGTACTATTGACATAGTGAATAATTTTACTGGCTAGAAATGAAAAAGAACACGGAGCAATGACATTCATAACTGCAGCTCAGACTGTACTTTCTTTGCAGTGTGGATTTGTGTGTGTCTCTATTCACAGCCAGAAACTCCAATTATCATCTCTGATGGCTGACCAGCTCTTGAGGCTCACGCTCCTCGTTATGCAAAGTACTGCAATCTGTTTACACTGAAGTAATAACTGAGAATAAAAAATAGACTTTAGAATGCCTTATTAAATGGTGTGCTTCGCCCAGAAGCATGGATTCCCATATTAGGAGTGCATTTAGGTTAGGGAGTGGCTTTTGAACCCTGTTCAGAATAATAGGAACAACTCCCCAGCTTGTCTAATCAAGCAATGTTCAAGCTTTTTTTCATCACAAGCCACACTTCAAGATAGATCTTTGGTTTTGCAAAGATCAAAACAGGATCCAGGAAGAGGAAAAAAAGTGGCTGCTTTATTAAGTGCCTCAGCACTGATTCCACAGATCAGCAAGAACATCACCCACAGCTAATCTAAAATATCCCTCCAAGAAGACAAACTAACAGTGATTGCCCATTCTAGAGCTGAAGAAAAGGACACAACACTCAGGAACAGAAGCCAGATGTTCTGACCGCTGGTCCCCTATTCCATCTATCTCACACCATTGTTTTTGCATTACGTGATTATAGTAAGATAGAAGTAAGAGATGCAGTTCTACAATAGGAATTGTTCTTCTATGCAGTCAAGTTCTTTTTTACTTAAAATAATTACTTCCGTGACATAGTTCCCATCCTGTTCAAAAGCCAAGCAATGGCCATGGCTAAAAGCCAACTATGGGCAAGTACTGTGATTATAATTTTGGAAATTCATTTTCAGAACAAAGACTTAATGCTTCTGATAGTAAAATACAGTCAAGACATTGAGCTGTGACATAAAGCAGTATAATATTTTGCTGGGATGTATTAAAAAGCTGTATTATTCAACATGGATATAGTCAGAGTAGTTCTTACAGTGAAAAAAATTAGGAAGTGGCAGGGTAAGTCTTATTTTCCTCAGAGTTAAAGAGACCAGTTCTGTGGTGTGACTCATTTGGCAATATTTACTGGAAGAAGGAAAAAAACAACTAAAGAATAGGAAATTGTATATTAAGAATGAACAGAAACACCTATTGATCTTAAAGGCTGCATTTAGACTATAGTAAAGCAGTCCGAAGTAAAGCAATTTAATTTCTATTATTTTATATTATCAAATGTATAGGATTACAATAGCACAGTATCCAACTAGTTCACAACACAGAGGTGCTATTACCAACATCATAATTTTAGAGATAAAGAAATAGAAGTCCAAATTCTCAAAGCTATTAAAGTATAAAAATAAGGTATCTTGACAAAGTTACTTGCACTATGGTTGGCCAGAAAATCAAATTCAGGTTTCTCACTCCCTCAGCAGCACTCACATAACTGGCTCAAGGTCTGCTTTCAGTGGGATGGTTTTGCTTTTGTTACAATATAAAATAATTTTAACCAAGACCATATGTTCTTACTGAGTCCTATCCTGTGTGAATTTAAGAACTGTTCAATCTCATTTCCACTCTGAAAGATGTGACATGTATTCTTTGAATCTTTGAAAGTGATCTGGGGGGTGTGTGTGTTTGCTAACAACTCAGAATTAATTTGTTTTCCCAGGCATATCTCTGCTTTTAGCAGCCATTTGCTCTTAGTCTTCAGTTATCATCACATGGTAATTCAAAACCAGCCTATTGGCATCAGAATTATTTGATCTTCAGGGTGAGAGGACAATGAAGGTTGTGGACACTTCCACAGAGCATCTGAATGACATGACACAAGGCCTGGAGCTGACAAAGAGGCTCCTTTCTCAGACAGGAGTGCAATGTTCTGAGGTACATAATCTGTTTCCTGTTTTTTTGCTAGAGGTAAAAAAGAAGTTGGGACATCAGTTAACAAAAAAAATGAAGACAGGGCCGTAACAGTAGTTTTGTGAAGCAAAAATTTAAACAATCCCAACTGCTGTCTACAATAACACTTTCATTCCTGATTAGACATCTAAAATAACTGTGGAATGGATAGGCAGCAGGTGCTGATTTTATTCTATGGCATTAACAAATGTGGCGAAGTTGTGGGAGCAGAATCTTTGACAAAGGCGATCACCTAAATCAGACATGCACAAGTTCATAGAACAAGATATGATTAATAAGATGGGGCTGAGAGAGGTGGTGAATGTCACTGCAGGTGCATTCCCTGTCATCCTTGAGAGGCCATGGTAACCAGAGAAGATTCCTGATGATTGGAAAAAGACAAATATAACATATGTGTTCTTATAGAAAGTCAAGAAGGAGGAGCCTTCTTGAGGAGGCAAGACCTTCTTGAGAGGTGAGACCTTCTATCCTTCAAGCTAGTAGGTCTCACCTTTCATTTCCTGGAAAGGTTATGGAGAACATTTCCAGGCACACAAAAGACAATAGGGTGATTTGGTACAGCCAACATGGATTTACCCAGAGCAGATCATGTCTCACTTACCTGGTTTTCCTCTATGATGAGACAATCAGTTCAAGGGACAATGGGAGGACACAGGATGTTGAAGATCTTTGACACAATCTCCCAAAGTATTCTTACAGCTGAATTGGTCAGACATTAACTGCATAAGTGGACAAGAAGTCAGACTAAAATTTTGTTTAACCTTTGGGTTCAGAGGCTTGTGAAGAGCAGCATGAAGTCCAGCTGGCAGCCAGGCCATGGAACTAGGGTGCACCTCTGTTCTATGTCTCTATCAATGACCTGAATGATAGGACAGAGCATACTCTCAGCAAATTCGTGGATGATATCAAATTAGACAGAGCAGTTGATAAGCTGGAGAGTGGATGTATTGTCTGGAAGGAAAGCAGCAGGCTGGGAAAATGAGCTAACAAGAACCACAAACTTCAACAAAGGCAAAAGCAAAGTGCTGCATCTGGGACACAGTTACACCACGCCCCACTATAGGCTGGGGGCAACTGGATAGAAAGCATCTTTGCAGGGAAGCATTGAATTGATTTCTTGGATAGCAGGTTTAACATGAACCAACAGTGTGCCCTTTCTATAAAGGGGGACAGACACATACTGGGATCTGTCAACAAAAGCGTAGCCAGCAGGTCAGCAGCAGTGATCACAACCCTTTGTTCAGAACCTGGTGAGACCACATCTACAGTCATGTCTCCAGTTTTGGATGTACAAGAGTGAGCCCAGAAGAGGGCAATTAAGATGGTCAGGGGGCTCCGGCACCTGGCATATGAGGAAAGTCTGAAATTTGTGGAGGGGAAATTACTGTTACAGTTGACAACAGCTGTTGAAAAGAAAGGTATAGAGCAGAATTTCTTCTCAGAGCTGCAAAAAACCAGGAAAAATACATGCTGCAACATGCTCATTCTGATTATATATCAGGAAAAAAAGATCATTCTGAGGGTGGTAAAATATTGGCATAGATGTCTCAGAGGAGCTGTCTCCAAAGGTACCACATTTGGAGATAACTCAGAACTTGACTGGACACAGCTCTGAGCAACTCGATGTGCCATGGTGCTGCTTTGAGCAGCAGGTTGGACTAGATGACCTAGTGAGGCCACTTTCAACCTAAATTATGCCCTGATTTTGCAATTCCAGGTGAGCCCAATGGCTTGCATTTGTATTTTGAGAAGACAGCAAGTCCTAACTTGAAAATTTAAGAAGACAGAAAATCCATTTTTACTATTACTGCTGGGTTTCAGCCACAGTGACAGAAATGAGCTCTTCCCCGCCTCTCAAATTGCCTTCTCAGTTATGATATGTGAAAGCAACAATGACTGCACAGAAATCAGAGATAACAAAGTTCTACTTTATTTACACAAAACCCCTGCCAAAAAGCAAATGATCATTTCAGCGTGCTTTATTAGACATCCTGTCTATGCTCTCATCAATCTGTATCACTTGTCATTACCTCCTCGGAGGGTGCTCAGGACACATCCAACTTTTTATGAAGTGCTGACGCAGTCCCTAATATAGCCTCAAATGGGTCCTCTAGTCATCATAGAAACACAAATGCAAAGATATCCTAAAAAAACACAGTACACAGAAAGGGCTTTTACTCTCCCAAGTGATTTTGGACAGACAGTTAGGTCACTCCCTTGCCCTCTATTTTCAGCTGGGAAGAAGCTCTTAAAATGACAAGGGCAGAAGGGACAAATACATAATTTCCAGCAAGCTGCTTGGGTGTGGAAGGTGAGTCCTCACCTTCCCTGTGGAGAGCTGAAACATGAGGAGGGCAGAGAGCCTTGGGGTGAACCCTCCCTAACTCTTGCACCGGGATCCATGTTCAAGTGAAACTTTTGCAGCCAGTTGGTGTTTTCATACCAGCACCACAGCATGGAAATGTTAGTCCTTGCTTTTATATTGTTCAGACCACAGAGGAAAAAGGCAGTTGTTCTCCTAAGTGAAGTGTAGTGGGGCTGCATCTATGTTGTACACTGTCTCTTTTTGACTTTTCTTCTCTTGCCTTCATCCTCCACCCAGCAATTCAGGGCAGATGAGTATTGTTGATAGGCACAGTGCTGTTTCAGAAACAGTGCGATGCATCACAGGGAGGATGTCCCAATGGGACGTCAAGCTCAAGGCTGGTCAAAAGTTAGACAAGGCTTCATTTTGTGTTTCTGAGAGTGGGGAATGAGGACTGCAGCTGATTGGTCTGCTTTGGCCACAGAAAAGTGAGCATAGGGCATGGTTGCTCCTTCATGCTCCATGGGGCATGAAAAGCCACGGGACAAGAGGCTGCCTCTCCTTCCAGGTGCAAACACACCCCTCATTGCCACAATCTTGGTCTTGGCTGTGATGGGCCACCTGGTTCTGCAGCCTTGGCAAAGTGGTGATGGACCATTTTGCAAGTCTGGCCATGAACTCCCCTCTGCAGCTGTCTTGTTTACTTGTGCCCTACAACAACTGTGGAAGAAAATGCCTGGGACCAAGGCAAGCATCCAAACCCAAGCTGACACAGCTCATTTAGGCTTGGCAGGGAGCAGTCCTTCTGGATTCAAAGAAAGTGAAAGGATGGAACTGGCAAAAAGGAATCTTTGCCGCCTGTATTTCTTTCGAAAAGCCTTGTTTGTTGTGCAACCAGTGTTGGGGCAAGTGCCTTCCAAGGAAGAGGGCAGAACTACAAGAATTTGACACTGATCTGAGAGGGAAAGCATGCCACACTATATTTGTGTGGTTTTGTTTGGGATTTTTTTTCTTAAAATACAAAAGAGAGAAAACAACACAAATTATTAAACAGCAGGGATGTGTAGCCATGTACTTCCATATGTGCCTCTGGGGTGTCCACCCAGCTCATGGCTGCTGGGGTCAGTCTGGTCCAGTCTACTTTGAACTGGATGAAACAGAGAGCAAAGACAATTAGAACATTGCAATTGATCTTTATGCAAGGTCCCTATGGATAACATAAGGATACTGACTTCAGCGGGATTTATGTACCCTATATAACTTTGGGAAACTGGACTTGAGGGTATTCCCAGATCCTATAGCTCTGAATCTCTCCTTCAAGTGTGGTGTCTGACTTTTAATTATTGATTACTGGGGGTGTATATGTTGTGTGATATATCAAGTCATCTGAAAACAAGAACTCTCAAACATCAGGCTGTCAAACACAGAATTATCTTCTTTAAATGTATGTAAACTAAAACCATTTTGTTACTAAAGGACAGGCAAACCCTCCTTCATCTTGCATGAAGCTCTTCATTTCAAAATGCACCAGCGGCGAGGTAGGCTGCAGGAGCAAGCCTGCTCCCCAAAATAGCAAAACGTCATGTCCAACTGAATCCTCCAAAACACACAGGAAAATAAAAACAGAAATTGCAGTTCTGGGCTGGGAAAGGTGGACGAAGGAAGTGGCTCTGCCAGGCAAAGCAGACAGAGTGGGCGCACAGAAACTGGTAAATGTGGGAGACTCCGAGTTTCTGAAGCTGGACTCACACATCATGACCAGGGTGTGATGGTGGACTACTCCTGAAATAATGCCCATCACCTCAATCTCCTCTGGAAAGGAGATGTGGCATCCTGCAGGTGTGTCCCTAGCCTGCATGATGTGGAGGCTGGGACACTGGCATATCTTCCTATGTAGACCCAGGTAGCCCCGTACCAGCCATAGCAGTGCTCAAATAAGGACTGGGAGGACTATTAAGATGATATGTGGTCATAAAATGAAGGAACCGAACTAATGGAAATTGCAGATCTGATTTCTGTTTGACAGGATTTTAAATGTTTCCTTTTTTTACCAGTGTATTTTTATATCCTTCTTAAGACTTATTAAATTGACTTTAAACATAACTGCTAATAATTAAATATCTAGATTTCCAGGTTAAAAAAACAGCCATAATTTTCAGTACGTGAAAATGGGCATGGTTTAGACATTAACCTGTATAAAGGCATTTTCTAGAAACATTGTTTCATAGCATGGCAAACAGCAAATGCTGGACTAATTTAAAATTGAAAAATTTTGCTGCTAAGTTTCATCTCAAAAAAAAAAAAAAGACAAAGAGAGTTGCTGGGAACATTTTAATATTGACTCATTTGAGCATGTGGAAGCACAGATGTAATTTCAAAACCAAAAGCAAGACAGGAGGGGGGGAACACCAAACAAAACAAACACTTCTTACCAAATCCAAATGCTGTAAATGATGAAAAACTCCTTGCCATGTTTGGATGCAACACGGGATGGTTTAGCAGCGTTTTCATTTACCAACTCACCCTTCACAGACACCTGTGATGCAAACCCTTGCGTTTCATAGACTAATGTGCAGATGTCCCCTGACCTTTGGGGCTGAGTTTACGGGGAAATGCTCTTTTTTGTCCGTGCATGTACCAAGCCCAGGTGTGTGGACACTGGCTTCGCGCGCAGAGCAGCCTTGCGACTGGTCCCGTAAAGTCGCGGTTTGGGTCCCCGGGCGGTCGCGGTTTGGNTGGTGTCGCGCCGGCACTGCAGGCTCAGCCCCGGCAGTCTCCCCCGGCTCCGGACAAAGGGAGGGGGAAAGGCTGGGGGGGTGCAATGGCAGGTGTTATCTCCGGGAGGGGGTTCCAGCGCGGCCGGGCTCCAAGGACGTATCTGAGCATAGTCATCCAAGGTGCTGCCAGACTTGGGAGCCGTGAGGGCCCCATGTTCCCGAGGATCCCCGTCAGTTAAGAACCAAGTGAAATGAAATGAAAATTCCTCTCTTTTTTTTTTTGATCTGTCCAGGTCATACAACGATTCAGGATGAGGACATTTATAAGAAGCCTTGTTTTGTAAACCGTGGACTCGCAGACCCTTGTGTTCTGCTGCAGATGCTATTTACACTGGATGTTTAAGGAGGTATTTCATAAAGAGACCAGAGACAGGAGGATGTAGTTAAAGGCCCTGTTCCCGAGAGGACTGGGGGAGACACGTCTCCCTCTCCAGCCCCTTGTGTCTTTTACCTGTCTCCATTCTGCCTCTCTGCTGTTCCAGAAACGCTGAAGCAGAGCTTAGCACAGAGGGACATCCATCTGGGTGCTGCCATCACGCAGTTGACAATAGGAATAACGCTAACAGATGGCAGGTCTGAAGGAGAGCCGCTGCCACGGATGCAGGCTGGCAGAAAAAAATTCCTGCTCTGGCAGCTGGAACAACGGTAGCGCAAATGAAACATGAACAATTTCCTCCCCGCCAGCAAAGAAAATAGCTCCAGGGAGAACCCAGGGAGAATAATTGTCAGCCTTCACTAGGTATCATGGGAACAGAGGCCATTCAGTTATCCCGGAGTAAACAACTGCTTCTTATTTTTAATACAGAATAAGACCCAAAGAATCTAAGAGTGGGTACTGCACAATTGCTGAATTAGCTGCTCGACTGCCCACCTCCTCCTGATCTTTCACTGAAAATCACTGAAGTGAGGCATGCAGGAGTTTTACTCTAACTGAAATGGGCTCATAACAGAGGGTGAATCTCCTGTCACAGAATGATGCAGATACAACAAATACTTTACATTTTTCTTGTTCCTGTGTTTGAAGAAGATGCTGATCGTTAGAGCAGTGAAATTCCTCCCAGCTTCAGCCCCTCTCTGAGTCCCCTGTGATTCAGCCAGGTCTCTGTCTTCATATGCTTTTTTTTCCTTTTAGTCATGGTTAAAATACACTGCAGCTTTATAACATGTGCAGCAAGTCTGCTAAGTGTGCCCCCAGAAACTTCCAGTAGTATCAGGCAGGGTTGATGCTGGGATTCACAATGAACATGAGTTATCTTCAGTGATATTCAAAGAGCTACGACAATGCAGAAACCCTGTAAGCCTCAATGAAGTCAAAGTCTTGTAAATATGTGCTAGTAATTCATAATAATATACCCATGACTGGTGCTATTTGGCTCAATGGGACTGCTCCTTGTAGAGGCAACTGTGTCAGACTGTCAGAATAGCTGCACTCAGACTTTCCAAAAGCAGCTATTTATGGATAAAGGGAGTAATAAAAGAACAGGATAGATATACCTCCCTGATAAATTTTGCCAGTTTCCAGTAACATCCTATGGCACAGTACCTGGCTTTTTGGCTCCCAATATAGGGAATGTTCTTCTACTTCCTGAGAAATTCAGCAGACACATCTGTCCTCATCCCAGCAGGTACCAGGATTCCCTCCAAGCAGGGGTCTCAACTATGACCATTTTATGCCATAGGCTTTACTTCACTTATATTTGCAGATTAGCCTGTTTAAGAGGTTTCTCTGAAATAAAGGGCTTGTATATGGATGGTGCAGTAAATATATGACTACCAGCTTTTCCTATCTGCAGGAACCCACTGAGCAAAATGCCTCTGGCTCTGGTATAAGAAAACTGATGAATACAAAACTGACATGAACACACACTGTAATGAGCACACCTGCTCTTTAAGAAAGAAAAAAGGCAAGATACCTCTATATCCAGGGCTTGGAGAGGAATTGCTTTTCATATCCCACAGCCCAGCACAGGCACAGACTAAGAGAAGATAATGAGAGGCCTGCTCATTATCACACTTTTCTTTTCCTTGGTCCTTGCTTTCTTTTACTTGCTCCTCACTCCCTCTTGTCTTCACCAGTAAAACCCTGCTCTCATTTCCTCAGACATGGATACAGTAGAAATAACATGGATAGGAATGTTTTTTTCTGCTAGATTTCTCACATCCAGGAGGCCCACTCCAAAATTAATTCTCCAGCCAACATCTCTAATCCAACCTCGGCACTGGAAAAAGCCACAGAGAAGGACATGAATCACAGGCGATGACTCTAAACCTCTTTTTTTCCCCTCAGTCTGATTCAGGTGGAAGCAAAAAACCCCACCACATTCCTGTAATGGCAAATAATAACTAGAAAGCCTCTGGCATTCCTCAGAGAAAGACCTGAATAAATTCTGCCAGGATGGTTGGTTGAACACCACTGCTGCTTCATCACCCTTCATTTCTGTACATAAGACCTCGCAACTGTTAAGGTCTTAGGAGAGAACAGAGAGGTTGGGAAAGGGGAGGAGGTCTGGTTTGTGATGTGAGCACCAGCCAGGGTGCCCAGGACTTTGGCACGTCTCCTCCCTGTGATGGGAAGGATTTGGTTTCCATAGCAGCAATGGCGTGATTTCCCCCCTTCTACCTCCCCAGTACTTGTATTCCACAAATGCACAGGAGTTATATTTCACCCCAAGGCTTTCATTTTCCTGCTGAACAGTTTTGCTGTGCTCCAGCAGGTCTGCCTTTTGCTGACACTGGTTTGGGGAGCAAAGAGGGGCCCTAGGGATGCCGTGCAAGCATCACTCTCATCTCCCTCTCCTTCTTAACACCACTCCACAAAAGACACAGTGTTCCCTGTCCCCAACTGACTCATCTTCGCTGAAGTCCCCCTTTTCCTCATCTGTCTCCAGTGATCAGCTCATGCATGCCTGGCTTTTCACAACAGAGCAGAGCTGTGTGCAAGTGCCAGGCACCCGCACAAAGCTGGAGCTCTGCCTGCAGAGGAAATGTCAATACAGGAACACCAGGCTCTTTACAAAACCTCTTTTTATCCTGTGATGGAGATGCATGTAGCTGTAAAACAGTGGTACCTGCATGTATTCCCATTTTGATTTTACCCACATGAAGCATATGGAGACTCTTGTTTCTCTTGATGAAGAAGACTTTTTTTTTGTCAGTACAAAAGGGAGGAAAACATGTTCAGAAACAGGATGGCATAACTGTAAACCACACCATCTATTCTGGGGACTTGTAGGAGGATGTAAAAAGCAAAGCCAATTCATTTTTTGCAGCTGATCTGTCTTCAAAACAAGTATTCCTTTAGTTGTACACATTTGACATTTGACTGCTTCAGAACCAAGGAACCGAGCTGTGTTCTTATTAATACCATAAAATGTTTTTTCTTTCAGTGTGGAGTCCATACAGAGAAGAGGCCAAATTCTTCCTGATTTTAGCAAGTTTCCCAAGATATACGGGTGCGTGGTATGTTACCTGTGCGCTGATGTTACCTATGCTCTGGGACACCCCAATGTCCAGAGCAGATACACTCCAAGGAGTCCTTTTGGCAGCTGGGGTGGGGGGAGATGGGGCTCACCAACAGGCAGAAGCAGTTCTCAGCTTTTAGATCACAGCTGGTGCTGGTCCTACCAATGCAGAGGCTGCCAGGTTGATTTAAGGCATAGGCTTTTTGGTACCGGTTAACCATACAGGGAGAAAGGGATACAGAGCCCAGCAAAGCTTGGCACCTTGGCCTCTCATGGAGGTCTCAGCCCATCCACCAGTGGGAAGTACACAGCCTGGCATCCATGCACACTCAAATGCTAGTCAAGACTATTCCCACTGCTTCTACCAGATTGTTTTCACACTTTAGGCAAGTTTACGTCTTTTCATCTAGGAGAAAGAGAGTTCACTTATTGGCATAAAGATGTTTTTTCACCACTCAGGTATTATTTACAGTCACTAATGTTTCTAAGCAAAGGTAAATAATACCATTGGATTTAAGTGGTGGAAGAGCCCCAAAGACTGTACTCATGAATCAAGACCTCCTTGTGGCAAGCCATGCTGAGATAAATTTGACCACAAAAATCCCATTAATTTCCATATGTCACTGAATTCTCCAGACATCTTGGAAAAGCCTTGTGCTGGAGTGCAACATCTGTTCTGGCTCAGAAAGATGGTAGTAAACATCACATATTAATTAAAACACTGTGTAAGGTTGTGGAGACATATCAGTACCTCCTAGGAAAAAAGAATCTTAATGGCTTTTCTCCCTCACGCTTACAAAAAATGCCTGTTACTGTCCTTGTTTTATCAAATGCCAAATCTCCATTTGTCAGAGTGAAAATGCAGTTCAGAGGAAAGGCAGTAAAAGGACTCTGATTCCTCTTGGCAGAGTGTCCCTTGGCTGCAGAAAATAACTTTACTCTTCATGACCAGCTTGATAAGAAAGCCCCTCTAGATGAGATTTCAGAGGTTACAGATGTAGGTCACACATTTACCAAGGTATTTGTTAGGTACTTACGCTCTACTCTTCTTTCCACTACACTCAAATACATCTCTAAATATAATGGTTTTTTCCAACCAGGCATGAAGCAGGGTGATCCTTCTATATTGGCTATTACTTTTTCACTCAGGTTCACAAATTGTGTGCAATGCATATATTTCTTATTCTCAGTTTGCTTTTCTTGCAGACTTACAACAGCACCCTCTCATCCCTAATGATCCTGTCATCTGAATATGAATAAAAGAGCTTCAGAAACCTGTTTTCTGCATTCAACCCTCACTCGGGCACTCTGAGTTTCCAAAAGAGTAGAATTTCCTGAGAACTCTGTTCTAAAACTTTTTTCAATTGATTGATTGAGACTGAAATCAAACTGGAAATTCCTCAGAGGATACACCAGTTCACTCAGATTATTAAAACATTAGCTTTAGTTGAACTCATTCAATAAAAGGACTTTTGCAGAGCCCTTCAGGATCTACCATGATATAGAAATAAAAACATTCAGAATATGTAAGTGAGAACATGGGTTTCACCAAGCATCTGCTGAAGGCTTCCATGGTTTCCACATCCCATCACATTCCTCTGAAGTCAAGCAGCCTGTGAGTTCTGGATACCCACTGCCAAAACATCTTCACCACAGGTAAAATAGGTGCTGGTCTTCTTATCTAAATGCAGTTGTCTGCTGTGTAGGTGCCCACACCTGCGCTAGCTACACCTTCTGTAACTAGTGGTGCACCCTGTCAGACTTAAATAGGATGAAAATGAGGAGCAGCCAGCTTTTCTCTCCTGATTATAAAGGATATCTTGCTTGACTAAATCAAGTGGAAATACCAGTATTTCACCTGCCAGAAGTCAAATAGTCACAGAATAGTTTAGGCTAGTCTGGAGCTCCACAGCCAAACTCAGAGCAGGGCTAACTTGAGTTAGATCAGGTTTCTGATGTCCTTGTCCAGCTGAGTTTTGAAATCTCCATGGCTAGAGATATCATTGCCTTGTTGAGTAACATCCTCACTGGAAAGGAAAAAAGACAACTCCCACACAATCAGAATTTCCGTTGACATAACTGTTAACTGCTGCCCCATGTTCTTTGTGCAGCATGAGATCCTTTCACTCAGGGTTACTCTGGCTCTGACTTTCTCTAAAATCCTTGATTAGGGAGGGCTATAAAGATGGGATGAAATCCCATCCTGAGTTCCCTGTCATGGAGCAACAATAAGATGTATATTCTTTCATAACTCAGAAAACCCCAAAACATTTCAGATTAAGTAGTGCATACTCACATGCTGGGATTTCCCAGAAAAGCTTTTTTGTCCACCAGAATTTATATCCAGCACAAGTGCTGAAGTGGGAAGATTTATGCTAGGCCACTAATTTATTTTCTATTTTGGGTTCATCCTTCCTTTGATAGCTGAGCTGGATTTACACCTCTTGGTATAATCTGATGTTGGTACAAACATGTGTTTTGCTCTTGGAGGCAGAGCACAAGGGCTGTTCCACAATCCAGGATATAACTCTTCCCATGTAGGTCTTTCAGTCTATATAAAGCTCAGTGTAGCTGAGTACAAAGCAGATAGGTCACACAGAGCACAGAAAGAGCACATAGGTCACAACTGCATGACTGTGTGACTGTGTAATGAATCCTGTTAACTTGCAGTGTGCTCTGATCAGTTCTATTTCTTTTCTTCTTCTGTAATGACCTGCTTGTGGTTTCAAAGAAAATTAATACACAAATAAAAACAGTTCAAAACTCATTCTAGTCTATTGCTGTTTCTGTTAGGTAACTTAGTGTGATAACACAGTAAGTCAACTCTACAAGTTAAATATAAAAAAGCTGATATTCAATAAATTTTCATTTTGTTACGGATGGTGTTGACATAAATGTTGATCATAATTAAGAGCTTATTCTGGAGCCATTGTGAAAGCAAATGGCTTTCACATTCACATAGCTTCACATTCAAGAACGTCTAGAATTGCAAAAATGAAGTGGATAGATTTAATAAAAAAATAAGATTAGTGATCTGTGTCCTCGTGAAAGCCTAGAGTAATCATTTCATATGGTTTTATTTAAAAAAGAAAATAGGGGCTGCATAAATACAAATAAATCTATATCATTTATAAATCTATAAATGAGCTATCCAAATATGAGCAAGTGAGAGAAATACTATTGCTATTTGGCTGGCTGGCCTGCCATATATATATATTTTAACAAAAACTTGCTAGGAGTCATAAATGGCTCTCATGTGCATTTTTAAACACAGATACATAACTGAAAGTGTATGCCTATGCATGCAGATAAGCGATAAAAATATAGATGGAAGCATATGCATTCAAATGAGTTGACACCTCTATTCCAAGAAAAGAGAAATCTGTATGATTTCCTTTAAATTCCAAGAATCTCTCTTCCTGGACTTCTCTGCATGTTCCCAGGCACAAAACAATCTCTTCTGGAGACCTTCAACTTCATTGCTATGTTCACATTTTCTGCCAATAATGCAGTGCTCGTGCTCAAAACATTTCCCGTGCAAGACTTTCGTACACTGATCTTACCACCATATTCTTCCACAACAGTACTAATGCTTGTTTTCATTCAGAATTAATTTCTTTGTTAATCAGTATGGAGTATGGAGACTGGTGAAATTATGACTTTTCCAGGTCCAGGTCACAGGGAACTCTTCAAAATCCAGGTCTAGTTCCAGTGCAGTGGCTTGAATAGGACTATCACCATCACCATTTGGAAACTAGTTTCATCTCAGTTTATATCAGATATTACGAGAAAAATTAGAAGTTAATACTAGATAATGGAGAAAAAAGACTGCAAAGCACACCATCAAACAAAGAAATAATAAGAGAGAGGCCATGGCAGATTTCTTCATGAACACTTGCAGGAAAAAATGAGCACTTGAAAAATGTTAAGGAAATGTAATATATTGATGTGCTAGCGTTTCTGGTAAGAAAAGAACAGAACCTCTGGCATTGTTCAACTGAATAAAATACTGTAATTGTTGCTGTCAGTTCCACAGGCCAAAATATGGCAACAGGCACCAAAGGATTAATTGGTCTAATTTATTGTAACAGATAAGAATACTGAAGACACTGTAAAATGGAAATAGAAGAAACATCAGAGTACTTTACTCACAAACAAATAAGTACATTGTATTAGAGCTAAATATTGATTCAAGCACTCAGGCAATTGGAACTGAAGGAAGCTTATTTCATTACATTAACAATATGAAGCAATTTTCCAATTAGTTCCAGTATAGCAGTCCTACATTGTAACTGACACATCAGGGTAAGCTTTCATCAGAATCTCATCTTGAATAGTCATCTCAGTCTGTGAATCCTCCTGGATAACTTCTTGGGGCAGAAAAGAGTGTTCAAAAGTGATCTTATTTTCAAGCATCCAAGTTCTCTCCTTTTCCCATATGTCCCTAGCCAAACACAGGAGAGCAGTATCCGGAAAGTGGCTCTCGTTTTTTAATCCACCCTTCATTCTGCAGCTTCCCCTTCTCTTGTCCTTTTACAAGTCCCTCATGATCATAATTCTAATTAGGTCTCCCAATCTTCAATCAATGCACTGAAGAACTCCAGAGTATGCATCCTGTAAGGCTGAAAAACCAGAGCCTGCTTGACTTAACTTAGCAGTCAAGATGAACTACTAGTGTTTAGTCTAATATAGTTCATTTTTTCCCCATTTAGTGAAATTATTGTCATCTTTGAACCGTCTACCCAATGAGGCACACTGAGTCACCCCATTTCCTGTAGGAGGAGGCAGCATTGAGCAAGCTTGGTTTCCTTAAGAGAGCATATGCTGACCTCCAAGTGTGATGAAAATATATTTCATGCCCATCCCTTTTAGGATCAAGTGTACTAGTAGTGCTTTCTTCCACTTCTTGCATTAGATGAGGCTCGGCATGGAAAGAGAAAGGAAATGGCCTTTTGCGTCCTGAAGTCTTTCTGCTTTTTTCAATCCCATCTAGGAACAAGGCACAGCGCTGCCCTTCTCCTGTGTGGTCCTCAGGCCACCATTAGGCTTCTGTCTAATAGTACTCCACGTTTTTTATGGGACATGTCGCGTTCCCTATAAACAAAGTGAATTTTCCACTCTGAACTATCTGGGATTGTTCACTTCAGTATTTAAACACACTCTCTTTGGTAATGATTTTAGTCTTTGTATTCTAGTTTTCACAAGCTTTTATTCATTTTTTTGTTGGCACTTATTCTCCTATCAAGAGGATTTTGAACTCAAGTCCATGTTCAAACATACTTCCAGTTCCCAAGCTGCTATACATGGGGGAAGGTAATTCACACTCCTCCAGTCAAAGGACTAATCAGATTAATCACAGATTAATCAGATTGGTAAATTTAAAACATGAAAAATTATATCCACAAAACACTGCTTGTGATCAATCCTCCAAGTTGAACATTTTAAATACTCTCCAACTCAAAACATACCTACGAAATCTGCAAACAGAAGAAAAAATGCTGCAGCAATTTTAAATTGTTCACTTTCCTCACTTCAAAGTAAGTAAGAATTAAAATGCTATTTCCCACAGTGGATAAAGTAGGAAGTAGGAAACAGTCCAAAATTTCCTGAGTTGGTCTGTAGAAACTGCATACTCAGAATCTGAGAACAAACTGGTCAAAGTTGTTTTTGCTTTGTTCATTTAACCAGATGATTTGTAAAAACAGTAACTCAGAATGTAATTAGTACATTATTACAACAACACTGATTTTTATTGAGATGAAGAGCCATACCTACAGCTGGAAATTTTGACTGCTTACAGATTATTTTTATACTGTGCTTGTTGCTAGAACAAAAATGCATCCTGACAATCCTATCCCTTAAAAAAGTTTAACCCAGTGGACCATCTAACAGCATCCACAGTCAGTCTGAAAATGTGAAAGAGCACTACAGCATCCAAGGGTAGACAGGTATGGCTTTTGAGAGCCATGAGGGTCACAAGCTCTTACAGCACAGCTCCAAAACCAACTCTCTCTCCTCACGAAAAGGTGCTGTTTCTTCATTGTAGATGCTGCAGACATCAACCAAACACATATTAGGCAAAGCCATGGGATTTCCATTATTTGAGTGTCTCCTAGAAATCTCCCCTTCTCCTTCCTCAGATTTTAGAGCATCTGGTTTGTGTCTAATGGCTCTGAAATTTTGGGATGGTGTTTTTGGAGCCTGTAAGTGTGGCACAACCCTACAGGCCACTTGGTCTGTAGATCTTAAATATATGGAAGGGGATGCCCTCAGATCTTTGTACAGTGTCTGCAGAGTTGTCCATCTTGTCAGCTATGCTAATGGCATTGCTGTCTCTACTAGTGGCATTGCCCCAAAAGAAGAATAAAACCACCATAAATTGACAGATTACAAGTTTCTCCTTAATTATTTCTTATGAGAAGTGTGGAATTAATCAGAATATTTAACTGACTGCTCAAAATCTTGAAGAATCTACTACCACCAATACAGCTGAGACTATCCTCTAGAGCTAGGTAGGATCAAGAATATCAGAAATGTCTATTGCTTCAAAAGCAGTAGTGCTCAAGATGCTTGGTAACTTCCTACTGCACAAACTGGAATAAAAATCACAGTAGATAGGGTACAAAAAGTTTACTTTGCCTATTCCATGTTTTTCTATCAGAATGGGTTAATCTCTCTTCATGTTCTAACTTTTCTCAGCACTGCAGCTTTGCCCAGAGTCTTAGGTGGCTGCCATGTAAGTAAGAAGTAGTTTCACCATATTTATTGAACTTGTCCTCTCTGCCTTCCTAGGACTGCTCAGGAGGTCAATCGGCCTTGTCCACTGTGAAATAATTTCTGCCATAATAATTAGTACAGCTGAGATTAGAAATGCTAATAACTATTCACACAGGAGAGTACTTGTCTCCTATGCTCAAGATGTTCAGATGGGGCCTCATAGCAGCAGGAAGCCTAGACTTTTAAGCAAGAAGTTTGGGATTTATTCCATAACAAACAAAAAAAGATTCTTCCAAATTTTTAAACTCTCATCTCTTGAGCCAAATATACATTATGCCATTTATTGCTATCTAGCTTCAGAGAAATATTATGATAGAAAATCTTCCAAGTCTGCTGAATTGGGCTGTTAGCCAAGATGAAAGAAATTTCAAAGAGCAGCCTCTCTTTCATATTTTCAGTCCAGAAATACATCTGCGCTGGGCAAGGGCAGATTTGCCCATCATTGCAATTATTCTGGACCTGGTGAGGTCCCAGAGTCATGTTTTCAGAAAATATGTACTGTCATCATTATCTGTCTCCCATGTTTGACTGTGGTCCTCTCCACACAGATTGCATAAATTGGAAGCTTGTGAGTGCATGGTATGCCTGTAGCAGCGTTTAAATTGGGATGAAGAGAAAGGAGAACAGAGACATTCATAAGCACTCAATACTCCAACTCTTCCAGGTTCTGGGGAAAAATCCTGACCACACAAAGCCTCAGTAGCTTTAGCAACTGTAGTAAATAGCTACACATAGGAAGATGTTTGGCAGGACCACTCTCTGCTCGGACACTATGGTAGGGGGGCCCTGTTTCCACATGGATAAACTCTTCTTGCACTAAGTCTTTAATAAGCAATAGTAGAAATTCTTTGTCATCATGATGCTTTCTTTTTCTGTCTCTTCTGTCCAACAGTATCTCATCATGGATAACTTTGAGGCTCGCTGCATCCCAAAGGAGATTTTGTTCCCTGTTGCTGTTTGTGTATAACAGCCTCCAAGACTGCTGCAGAGCCAAGGAATGACTGGCTGCTTCTTCAGTCTCAGATACTGGCTCAGTAGAAAGTGGTTCATCATTAGCCTGAGCACACTTTAACTCATTTTCTAAAAGGAATGCTGCTCTATCCCTCTTTTCTGATATAATTTATTATAGTGGGCAAACAACTTTAATCTTTTCTTCTAGCCTCTGCCTAGTTTACTGGGCATAAATGAGTACATACAAAGGCACTCAGTACTGAATATAATTCAAGGGATGAATATTCAGTGTCACACATTTGGATATTTTTTCTCCCTGCAAAAACTGTAAAATTATTTCCATATTTTAGTTTCCTTATGTCAGCTTTTCAACATCAGATATTTAAAAAGTTTTTGCTTAAGGTATAAATGTTCTCCTACCACAAATCTTGTGTTAGCCTCAAAAATATGAACTATTTTTTATTTTCTGGGTTGAGCCTCCTTCATGAATATTGCTTCTGGAACAACATGATGGATTATGTGTTATAGCTGAGAAGCCTAAAATAAATTCAAATTGAAGTGCAATAGTTTATGACTCTTTAGAAAAAGAAGGAATAGAAGGAGACCAAGATCATTCAACTAAGGCTTCTTCAAGCTATTTTGTACTGAAAAGCATGACTTTGCAAGCCTACAAGAAGAAATAAGCCCCTGTACAAAGTTTTGATGTCTCTCATTCTGAAAGAATATGGAAGTGAAGACTGATTATCACCTAACTGACATAAATAAGACAGAATTTAGAGAATTAAGAGCCAAAGAATCATCTTGAGAAAGACCAATGGAACTAAATATCACATGTAAAACTTAGCTAAACATTGTTGAAGGGAACATAACAACCTACAACCTAAGGAAATATTTACTGGAGAAGAGGACTGGCTCATGCAGATAGATATACATAAATAGTAAGACAAGCTCTATGGAAGACACATTCTCTCTTTTCAACATGAATTGAGATTTTAACATTTGTTTTAATTTGCAATGGCACTTCTTCAGTTTGAAAGTTTATTTCAGATTATTCTTAATAGTCAAAATAGGAAATGAGGAGCTGTTTCAAAAATTGGATTGAAATGTGTAATCCTGAAGATGTTTAAACTATTCATTAGCTTTGTCTGAGTCTACAGTTTACCCTTTCTCATACAAGAATATTTTAGCTTGAGCAGTATGATTTTCCCATTTTGTGGTGGTTGTATTTTCTGACAGATTTTATGTTAAATAGTAATGTAAACTAATAAAGAGAAGTCGGCTGAACTTTGCACTTCCTAGCCAAGGTACGTGTGGTCAGCCCCTTCTTAAGAAACCATTACTAAAGGAAATTACAGAAATATAATTCTACATAGGACAACACTCTAGAACCCAAATCATGTTGCTCTAATGAATACATTAACCAGATAAGGAAAGTGAGCAAAATTATCTTTAAATTTCTCAGTCTTGTGAAAAGCAAAAAATTGCTACTGACCTAGCCCCTAAAATCTTAAGTGAATGCAGGGCTGCTCAGGAGATTTTCCTCAAAATATCCCACCATTGTGGCATAATATTTTTGTCACAATGTCATTTATGCCAGCACCACATAGTCTGAATAAAAGCTACAACATAAACATCACCCTCAGCTCTACATCTGTGTTTCTGCCATTGCTAGCATAATTATGTGAGCCAGGATGTTTCGTGCTTGGGGAACTTATGGATCCAAGTTGCAGGGTAAACCTAGAGATTGAGGAAGATCTAAGTCTAAAATACAGCAACAAACATCCACAGGCCTAAAGGAGTCTCTCTAATGAGCTTCTTATTTGACTCACCTTTCATGTCCTGCAGCTTTTTTATGAGGATGATGTAAAGAAAGTAGAGTCAAAATAAAATCATCTGCATAACCCGGTTTTATTTAATATTAGTTTTATGAAGCACTTATTAGATGCATCTCTTAAAACCAACTGAAATGGTTTGAGTTACCTGTCCCAATTTTGTTTTTACAGGTAACGTTTTGTGATTCATTCTTGGGCAGGAAAATCAAGCGCACATCATTCAAAGAAAGATAATCAAAGCAACACAGAAAAGTTTTCCTTTAGCAGGAACATACACTTGAATATTGCTTTAGGACACAGCTCAGTGCCTCAAAGAGAAATGCTAAAGTATTTATTTCAGACAGGCAGGGCTTTCTATAGTTGTCATTGGTAAAATCACTTTGAATTGAAAAATCTGACCAGAACTATGATTCACTGTCTAAAAATATTGCATCACATGAGAAAAAATTCAATTATACATCTTGAAATATAAGCATTGCTTTCAAGCTCTCTTATAAAACCCTTGTTCAGTTTTATGGTAGATGCACCCTTTATTTTTATGTTGCAACCTGTAGAAGAGGCAACGTCAGAAAATCAAACACAGTAGTTAGTTGTTGTGAATTACATTTGCACAAAAAGAGAGGAGGAAATGAGCTCAGATAAAATTAATTGTGAAACAAACTCTCATAGCTCAGTCACGTATTGATTTTTGTCTCAGATCTCTTTTCAGTCACAGGAATCAATGGAAATCCATGCCATGTCCTTGCTCCCATGACTCTCAAAATTCAGGTTGCCCTGGAGACATGATGTCGCATTCATAGAAGGATAAGAGAGAGAACTCAGCCCTGCTGTTCTTTGGGGACCACGCTCTTGAAATTCTTCTGTGGGCCTCCTCTGACCCCCGAGAGCTCACAGACAAAGACAGTCAGACAAGTATTTGTAATGTGAGATGCTACTGTAAATTAAATGCTTACTAATGAAAGATCAGAGGGATCACTTTAAAAAGCTAGCTTCCTATTTCTCTGCATGCCTTTGGGAAATACATAATCATGCTTTTTAGCAGCACAGCCACAGGCATTGTATATTTAAAGCAAGCACAGCAGCAAAATCTGTGTCTTATACAAAGGTGTGACAGTGGATAATGATAAGTAACATCCTGGTTATAAGAATATACTTGATTAGGACAGTTCTTAAATCCAAGTACATATCTATCCAAATCATTCATCTACAAACACTGAATAGTATCTGCTAGAAATGCAAAGTAGAACAAGCCAGCCTTACAGGCAGAGCTTGCTGTTAGTCTGTGGAGGTATGTAAATCCCTCAGCAGGTCAATACATTATTTCCTCTGTCACATATAGGATTTACTGCTCCTGTCAGTGCACTATCCTGTTTGTATTGTTGCGCAAGAGGCTGGAGTTCAAGAAGGGCTCTGATACTCAGAGAACAAAAGCTTCACACACACGACATCAAGGCGAGTGCACACACGCAGCCCCTCTGGGCCTCAGGACAAATGAGTGCAGCTCATCTCCCCCTTTGCATCGCCCAGCAGCAAATTGACCATGGAATGGAAATGAGGACAGCAATGAGGGAACCTAGGAATATTGACTTCTTCGCTGTGTAGGCCGGAAACTGAGAGCTCTTACAGAACCCTGTGAAATAGGAATGGGTTGGAGGATACTGATAAAGATCCTGTGCTGAGAGCAAGAAGTTTCACGCAACTGCTAAAAGAAAAGAAGGCACACGCATACAGAAGAAAGCAACACTGGTGCTGCTCTGTGCAGAATGGCACTTGTGTCCTCCAACATATTATGACCAGATTGACAGGCCTTGTAGGGCAACTGTGAGGGGTGCTGGACAGAAAGACAGCAATTATATATGTATACATAACAGGGCACAAGCATGAGGAAAATAAGACTGGAGGCAAAGACGTCCACTTTACAAACCATCTTACTGCTGAGGAAAGGACACACCTTCCTATAATTGAATGCTTGTAATTTGGGAGGCATTACATACTTTCTGCGGGTCAAGATGTGTTCAAATGCTTTGTTGAACATTCACGCCCTGGCTTCTGAGTTTGTCATCAAACACAGTTTGCCAATCCCAAACACAGCCATCAAATGCAGAACTGCCTTGCTCCTACCTTGTCTCCTCAGGTTGTCAGTAGAAAGAGACTAGCAGTCAGCGGTGGAACTAACCTCTACAAATTTATTAAAAACATTTTTCATCTAACTTCCTTAGTAGTTTCACCTTTGCCATACCTATGGCAATAAATGCCATGGTTTGGATAAACATTTCACTAATTATCTCAGGCTTTGGTCTATGCCTCTGAAGTTGCATACTGCTTCCCCAGGCACTGGAACCAGAAGTCTGTGTTGGAGCTTCCCTGTTCTACCCGGAATAGCAAATAACACCTTTCTTGGACCTCTTTAAGTACACTTCACTGAAGCAAATAATGTGGATAAAGAGGCCCATATTCAGAATCTACAATAGTAACAAATGTTAATTGCACAGTAATAGCTATCAAAGACCATATCAATGTGATTGTGTCTTCTGCTCACCTCAGGGTATACCACTATCATAATTAATAATGTTATTTAATAACCATAGTAGGGCAAATGCTTATAAATGCTTATAAATTCCATGGCGAGGTTAATAAATGGGATCTGATAATTAGTTAGGTACAGCTAAACAATTTATGAAGCATTTTAAGACCTTCCTTAGAGGTGGTGAATCAGGGCTGATGTGCTTGCCTCCTTTAGTGAGCAATAAGAATGAAAAGTAAATAAACAGATGTGAAACAGCCTCGTCTCCTTTTTATCCTTTATCTCCTTTTATGTCCTTCCTTTTTTTATTTTTAATACCAGAATCAAAATGCCTTCGTAGCAAGGAATTTTGAAAGAAACTATGATTCAAGGACTCAACTTTATAATGTTTTCCTATTGGTTGTGGAATTTTCTACCTCAGCCATCTCTCTGCAAAAGGCTGTTTCCTGTCTTGACAGGTTTACAATCTAGGTAATTCATATAACAGAAAAAAAAGGAACAATTGTGATAACAATTTGTCTTCTACAAGGTGAATCCTTTGTTGTTTCTGCTTATTCTAATACTCCTCCAGCTTGCACAGTCCTAGCATGATCTGTAAATGGTATTTCTCTAAACAGAAAGTCTCGCTATAATTCTTGAGCAGGTACAAACAAGCCAGGGCTTACTATCAGTATCATGTTACTGTGACTTAATTTACTGTTGAGAGCATTTGAACTGTGGTAAGTAGCATGGCTGCAAAGTCTTTCTACTTATTGCAAAGATAAATGCATGAGTTTAAAACCACCTTTGAGGTGACATGGGATAACAGCAGGCACATGGGCACCTATGACGCTTCAGCTGTCAAGTACCTTGCAAAACCAAGTAACTCAGCTGTTTTTGACGGCATTCTCTTAATCCACAGGGGAAGAGGGTTAAGTGAAGGGCATTGACAGACAAGCTGTCATGGTTTGACTCTGGCTAAAAGCCGAGAGCCCACACATAGATCTAAAATTTCTCAGAGGAGGGAAAAAAACCTCGACCTTTGTGATAAGGATTACAAGCAACTGTTTATTAACTACTTCACACAAGCAAAACAGGCTCTAACTTAGAGTATTAAGTATTTACTACTACTACTACTACTACTACTACTACTAAAATCGGAGCTTAAGAGTTTAAGGGTGAGCAGTTTCATAGTTGTTACAGGCACCTTTCTCCTCCCCACCCCTCCCTTTTAAGATCCTTCACCTTCCCCCAGCAGCTCAGGAAGGCAGGTGTGTGTGTGGGGG
>WEIV01020237.1:278961-311586 GCA_013390005.1 Calyptomena viridis
TTAACAGTTGACCTTGGCTAGCTTAGAGCAGAGAAAAACTCCAGCAGCTTCTTAAAGAAGCCTCTCTCCTAGCCCCCCCAGCTAATAAAAAACTCTGGCTACTTAAAAGCACAACACAAGTTTTGGCTGAGCTTCAGGTACAGGAAATGAAGGATATGTGATGCTACTGCCTCCACAGATGAAGGAAAGGTACCTCACTCACCTCACTGCTACATCAATCAGTATCCATGAAGTGGTTCATACCAGGGCAAAGGGACAGAACTAAAAGGTGAAGGTAGGCTGCTGGGTTAGTTTTTTTTACCTAGAGCTGCAAGATAAGCCTGTCAGTGTCCATATAATTATACTATTCCATATTCATAACAAGTCAATAATACACATGCACATAATACATATACATACCATATATACCACTAGCTGATGTGTAGTAATGTGCTTGACAGCCTTAAAGAGAGGAGTGAGTGTTGCCCCTGTTGGATCCTGAACCTCCAGTTTGAAGCCAGCTGTGAACATCACCACGGTGAAGTTACAAAAAAACTGAGAATGGTGAAAGCAACAGTGAGGTTTTTAAGAGGTAACTGAAAACATAAGGATTTTTATTGTCAAGGACTGAAGTGCTATAGTAGAAGACAAATAATATTTCTGAAGAAGAAGTAGGATTGTTGGCAGAATTTTTTTTTGGTAGATGGTTACGGTCAGAGGATAACATACTCACAATGAGGCTCTTCTTTGAGAAACTCCATTCACAGGTAAATGAAAATTGTTTTTAAAAAGTCTGTTCTCTCAGAGGACAAGGAAAGTTCTAACTTAGTCAGCTCCGAATCACAACCCAACAAAACGAAAAACGGGTTACTCTTCAAGCACGGACACTAGAATAACTTGGCAGAAGATTATAGAGGCAAAAGTAGAAGCATATGCCATGCAGTGCTTTACAAACTGCATGGTTTGGACTCCCATCTATCCATGCCACCGGAGATGGAAGTGCAGCGCTGACCTCTAGTGGACAGAACGTTCAGACCTGGGAAAGATCACTGAACTAAAAATAGAAAATATGTCATGCACACTGCTGGCCCAAGGCTTGTGCTTGGCACCTCTGCAAGCTACAGTCAGCATAGTTTTACTATTAGCAATCTCTCTCTGTCTATGTGTCAAAAAACATCACATCTATTTTAAGATTTAGAGGTAATTTTTTTATGCCTGAAAGAAAACAGTGCACACTTACAATTTGCTTAGTAAGACACAGAAGTCCAACTACTGGTCAGTAAAATTAACTGAGGCTAAATTAACTAAACTTTTTAGATATTTATTAGATAATATGGCATTGTTAAGACTACATGAAGGGACATTTTCCAAGCACTGATGTTTAAAGAAAAAAATCCCAAGGAAACATGAACATACACGTCGTATATTAAGTCTTAGACCGACTTTTTCTACAATCAAAAAGTACAGAATGGTGAATGTTCATATATTTTCAATGTCTGCCTCAAAAGAGTTTGCTTGCTTCTCACTTTCAAGTTATTTTCCATAGGAAAAGTTCTGTATTTTGGAGCTCTTCTTCAAACTAATCTAAGGAAGAAAATCAATCCCATGCACAAAATTCCATAAGGCTTCAGCTGAAACTACCAAAATTGGGTGCTCTCGAACAGTAACATGCCATACAGGCTTCTCTTCTTCTATTATTGTCATACTTAACTTCATTTAACAGTCTCATCCAGAAGTTAATAAAGACTGGGTTTTTTAGTGCTTTCAACACCCTAAGAGTTAAATTTCTGGAAAATATTTGGTCAAGGAGGATCCATAGACTTGGAGCTTGCATCTGGTCTTGCAGATGGGCTTTGCCAGTTGTGTGGCTTGTCCTTGTTTACTTTGCACGCTGTCTCACGGGAGAATTGTTGTCCCCACACCTTAGATATTTATTCTTGCTTCAAAATGGCAGGGAAGGGAAAAAGCAGGAGAATCTCAAGATCCACGAATTCCCTACTGCAAGTCTGTGAAAGGGAAGAGGAAGAACTATGCGGAGAGCAGGATGTCAGATAATGCAGCAGACTTATTTTTTGAATAGTATTCTAGAGTAAGAGATACTGGCTCAGTCTTTGATTGATATGAAGCCAATCTGCGTTCCAAAGTTAGTGCCATCACGAAAGTGAGAGTAAAATTTATCAGGGTGGCATGCAGTACAGAAAGTGATATTTTGGCTCTGGTCTGTGATAGAATCATCTTGGATATTCTCAGGAAGAACTCCACCTCTCTCAAGAAGAATCCTTGAAAGAAATAAAGAGAAACAGAAAGTAATATTTTTTTTTGTATATCCTTACATTCCATAAAGCACTATATTTAACACAGAACCTCAACTACCAACTGAACAAACTGTGCCAATATTGTGATTGAGACTTTCATTTCCTTTTCTTTTTTCTTTCTTCCAGTATTAGACTAAAATAATGGCTTTCCTGCAACCAGTAATCCACATTAAATTTGATCTTTTGTCTATAATCCATAAATTACCAGTAAAACAATAAAATAATAGTTGAAACAGCAAAAGTGAGAAGACACCATCCATTCAAAGGTATAATTTGTTGATTTGCAAAGTACTAGAGAGTACTTTAAGATGATGAGGACCCTCATCATACTAGTGCTAAGCAATAGAATATAAAAATAATTATTGAGAACTAATTTGGAATTAAGTCTTTTGTTCACTCAGGAGGCTTACCGAGTCGCTCTTCTAATATCAATATAAGGACTTGCAGAGTCAAAGAGTCTCACACACTTGGGATCAATTCTATGAAATTCTTTGGCTGATTCGTGGGGAAGTTTATAGCAGCAAGGTCCTACAGACGGGCCCAGCACCACAAGGATATCTTTCACATTACAGCCATATTCAGATACCATAGCATTTACTGTGGCCATAGACACTCCTAACAATGTGCCTTTCCATCCTGTGAGAAATGAGAGATTGAAAAAATATTTGTAGAAATTGTCTCTTTAATTTTCTAGTAGCTAAATACATGCTATTATTAAAGGTATAAATTAGGAAATATATTTACACCTAACATTAAAAATTATATCTAATAATAAGCTATCTTTTTTTTAAAAAACACAAAACATACACATTAACAGCTATCAGTTTGCTGACGTAATTTTGTGGAGTGGAAACTAGAGAGAAGCATTTATATTAGAATTCTAGAACTCTTTTTTCCCAGTATCCTGGTTTGGTCAGTTAAAGCATCTCTTACAGCTCCTCTGTGCTTGAAACATTTAAGTGGGAATATGACAACAGAAATATGTCAGAGATGTATTTTTATAGTATGGTAAAGTGTTTTAATGTTATTTTGGGAAAAAAAAAAAGGCTCAAGCTAGCAGCATTTTTTGGAATAGACAGAAGCCAAGTTTGCACTTGGGCATTGTTTGAAATAGACAGAAGAAAGCCTAGGTTTGAGTTCTCATATCTCAGTTTGAGTCCTGGGAAATCTTTCCATTGCACAGGGAGTGCAATTCCTACCAGAATGAGCAGCACCACAGGCTTTTCTGACAGGATCAGCAAACAGCACGGGTATGCAATCAGCACCTGGAGCTGCTAGTGTAACACCTTTCTGATCTGTAACTATTCCATCATAGCTGTCAGGCTCTGTCTTCCCCATAATACACACAGCATTAGCATGATCAATCTGTCAAAACAAAACAAGAATATGGACGGTGATATGGCAGCAAAACAACCCAGTTCTGTCTAGTACAAGGTTTTTTCCTTTGGCATGAAACATTTTTCTGCACCAACTAATTATGCATGGAAGTCAGGCACTCCCTTGTTCAAATGTCATGCAGACGTATCAGTAGAAAGACACTATAGAAGCAGTGGTGTATTTTTTTTTAGGAGAAACTACTCTGATCATTTATCTGATTATTCTACTCTGTGATAAGTTAAATGTTAGAACAGACTTGGAAGAACCAGAGATGCTTCTCCATACTGTACCAAGTAGCAGATAGTTGGAATGGCTATTTCCTCAATGAGCTGCCAATGGCTTCTCACAAGTTCATGCTGACAGACATAAGAATAATGCCTACAGTCTGAGCCAGTGACACATGAAGGAAGATCTGACCCATTTACTTAAATATGTTGTTTTATAAGATACCTTGACTCTGTGAAAAGCCTCTGGGTTAAATCCTGCAGCATTAGCTAGCCGACGGAGATTTTCTTTAACAACAACTTGTGGGTCCCTCCGCTTGGAACTGCTGAAGAGATTGCAAGAGCTTAGAGTTGGTATATAGGAGATCCCTCCTGTCCTTGTGGTGAATCCATGTAGGAAAGTATCATCTGGCAAGGCAAAAAAAGGCAACAAACAATTGCTTTCAACACAAGACCAGGCCAGCTATTACATCGTTTTATACTGAAAAGACCTGGAATCAGCCAATCACATTGAGTACTGCTTCACTTTTTACTTAGCTGTAGCATCTAAATTTAAGGATTCTGATTTCCCTCTTGCTCATAATCATGCCATGGCAGCGACACTTAGACATCAGGCATGTCTGGGGCTGCATATCTGGAGAAACTCTTGTCCTGCCTTTCCAGATGATGATGGTAACTCTCAACGTGTGTAATTCACACACAGAGGGGAGGAGAGTTTAATGTCTGCAGTAATGCCCTCACTAAACCTGGACTGTCTTTCCTCTGATCATGCCATAGGTCTGGAACAGACTTGCCAGTCTTTTGCTGTATTTCTATTGACACTTCTCCTCTTATAAACATGATACACTATTACAACATCATACAGAGTTATGTGCTGCCTGAAGACATTTCCAAATCTTTCCCATTTTGCAATTCCCTTGAAGAAGTATCTTTAGAAACTGTTAGCTGGAACTCTCTTTACCTGGGATCAGGGAAGATCTGAGGATGGTGAGCTTCCCGTTTAGGCTTGGCAGGCTTTCCAAGTGCATCTGAATCTCACTTTGGACAAGTGCCATGTCCTGTGAAGGAATTGTTTGCCCTTCACCTTGAGGTTCAGATATCGGTAGGTTAGGGTCAGAGGCAGACACCACCTGTAAATCCTCAAATTCAAATTGGTAGACTGCTGTAAAGAGGTAGTCTATATATGCTTTCATTAAGTCTTTTCTTAAGGCAGGGAGAATAACTTTAATGATGCTTAGGTCTTTTTCATCCAGTCTCTCTTTGATGGTGTACAAAGCAGCAGCTGTAGTCAGAGCATGTACCACCTCCAGTCTTCTCTTCAAACTCTGAAAACCTCCCAGAGCTGGAAGCAAGAACTCTTGTTCACCTTTCCTTTCACTCCCCTGCCTCTGGCAACACATGACATAAACAAATGGAGCATGGACGGAAGAGCATTTCTCAATAGTTTCCAGTGTGTTCCATACTAATCCTTGGATGTTGTTCTGCAAGTTGGCTGGGAAGCTGAACAGATCTACCAGTACTGCTTCCACCATATTCCAGGATATTTAAAAGTTTCTAAAACTGCCAAGTGTAACAAAACATAAAAAACAATCAAAAAGGCAAGACAGAACCATTAGTCCAAACACAGAATAATGTTACTAAGGCAATGAATTCAGAGGTACTGTATAGAGAAGGTACATAGCAGTTAATCAGTAACTCAGGATTTCCTAGCTGAATCAAAAGAAATTGCAGCAAAAGAAAACTGGTGGAAATTATTATGTACTTATTATGTATTATTATTTAAGCATTTAGGTATTTCCCTACCACCCCGCCTACCTCAGGATTTTCCCAGGTCATGGATGATGAAAGGTTAGACTTATTGAACCAATTAACCCACATTAGCATAAGGCATCTTCTTGACATCTAATTGATGGGCCCTCCTCCAGCTTCCATGAGGGCAAGAAAATACAAAGGTCCCTTAGCTTGCTGGGACTGAAAGAGTTTCTGTAACAATATTTTTTGGAGATGCTTAACACACTTATCACTGAGGTGGAGCTCATGTCTACTACCGCTCACTGGTCTGTCAGTGCAATGACAGTTTTTCCCATGGGCCTTTACAAGACCTTTTGTACTTCCTCATTTTGCATTACCAGAAGTATTGACTTGCTAATTTCTGACTTCTGTCTGAAGGGGCACATGATCAGTATAGTTCTTCTTTTTAGCATGCACAGGAACTCAGCATAGGTTACTGAAACTTTACCTAGTAATGCGATAAGTACTTAGAACTAAATAATTAAATACTGTGCACAACTTCCTGCCTCAGCTTTATCACACTGTTAGCTGCACTCTTTGCTCTGAAATCAAGATGTATTAAGCTTATTCCAAATCATCCTTGCTCACATTTTGACTTGTGGCCCATGGTGTAATTCCAGGTTTGGTGGTTTGTTTTTTCCCTTTTCTGAACTTTGTTGATCCAAGCACAGCTAAACCTACCTGTGGAAACTTGTCCATCCATCTCTTCCTCTCTCTGTTGCTATGAAAGCCTATTTTACATATCCTCTCAGAAGTGTCTTTCTCTTCTCTCTCTCTGATAATATTTCAGTTTCCAGTGCAAGCCTCCAAAAGTCTGGAAAAAAAGGCTAGACCCCTCTACTTTGGGAACCTTGAAGATACCTATTTGGATTTCATGGCTAAGCACCATACTTGATCTAGGAGAAATATACTCAGCTTTACCACCATTTGTAAGACTCCATAATAATTTAGAGTATCCTTTAACACTTTTTTTTTTTTGCACAGCAACAAGTTGTGCATGAATATTAATTTGTAGGAAAATTCATATCTTTGCAGAAACAAAGAAATTGATAAGTCTTGTAAGTCTTTGAAGTCAAGAAGTAATGGCTACAGGAGTAACCACTAGGAGTACAAGGAGTAATGGGCACAGACTGAAAGAGGGAAATTTAGGCTAGATGTTAGGAAGCAATTCTTTACTGTGAGGGTAGTGAGGTACCAGAAGAGGTTGTTCAGAGAAGTTGTGGATGCCCCAGCCCTGCCAGTGTTCAAGGCCAGGTTGGATAGAGCTTTGAGAAACTTGTCTAGTGGGAGGTGTCCCTGCCTCAGGCAGGGTCATTGGGACTAGACGATCTTTAAGGTCCCTTCCAACCCTTAACATTCTATGATTCTGTGATCAATGCTCTGCTGCCAGAGCTAACTGCACCAGATAATGCCCAGCACTATTTCCTGTCCCAGGTCTTCATCCTCCTGTAATTATGTTCATGCTCTGTCTTCGCAATGCTTCATGATTCTGCAAAAATATTGCTTCTGTGTGTACTTAAGGCCTACCACTATGGCAGACTTGGGGTACTCCTTGGCATTTTGTGGTTTAGAATGGATTCCCAGAGTTTCCACACTCAAACAAAAGGTCAAAGACCTTTCTGGTTTTAAAGGACAGTTTATTCACAGAAGGTTTTACAGAAAAAAAAAATCTGCATTTTCTTCATTGTTCTTTCCCCCAGACTGGAAGAAAAATAATCCTGACTGAAAATGATGTTTTCCTTTCTGCGAACTGAACACTTACAAAGATTAATTAGTGACTATCAAAACAGGTGAACTGAAAGTATCAAAATGTGACAGCAGATAAAAGCATCTGCCAAGGGATTTATGACTCTTGATTTTGCTCAGAGTATTATTTACACACAGCTGATAGTGGATTCTAGAGGAAATAGTTTCCTGAGAAAACAGTGCCAAAACAGGCTCTTGTCAAAGACCGTGCCTTGGGAAATCACAGTATTTCCTTTCCTACCCTGACACTCTCTGTAGGAGGCCTGTCAGAATATGACATGATCTCAACCTAGATCTAGCTAAAAGCCCCAGGAAAGACAGTACAACAGAAGGGTGTACTGGAAAAACATATTATTGCTCCACTTCAGGCATGTCAACAGTGGAAGGTAAGGAGAGTTCATTGCTGTCCTCATCCTTGGCCAGAAAAATACCACCAAAGAAAGGGTGGAAGGAAAGTGTTTGCTGAGGGAGGTGTAATTGCCTACATTGTTATTGTGTGTGTACTGCAAAAAGTTCACAGGGGCAATTATTGGGATGTACACATAGGAACAATGGGGGTGATTCACCCTTGTATCCTTCCAGCTTTGCATCACAGTGTCCTAGTGAGACCAGTGGTGTCAGAAATAAATTTGCTTACGATTATAGTAAAACTGATTTATTTCTAAGTCCTCTTCAAAAAAACCTTCTCAAAATACAGGCCTGCCAAACAAGGAATGTTTTAGCTTATGGGAAAGGCATTCATGGTTTTTTGGGTTTTAAGTAACATGCTCTGTAGTCCCAGTGTTTCATGGGAAGCCTCACTGCATGTAACCACATCCGAAAAACTATTTATTAAGGAGTTTATAATTTTAATACACAATTCAAGACAAATACTTGCACAAACTTGAAGCCAAGGCCACCCATTATCTGTTTTCCTCACTCTCTGAAACTGTCAGTAGACATATTTGGAGAGTAAAGAGATTCTCTTGCACAGATACAAAGAAAAAGAAAATTAAAGAAAATTATTAATAATGAGAAGAGAGGTAAGGAGGGTAACAAGAGTGGAAAGGAGGAGGGCAAAGTGAATACAGAAAAGGAACAATGAAGGCAATAAAACCAGGCTGCAGAGAAAAGATAGCCCCGGAGAGAAAAAAGGATACAAAAAAGCAGTTTTTGACTGCTGACAAAAATTTGACTGCTGACAAGATTGCTGACCATTTCCTGCACCTTTGAATCCTGCTGGTCATCTTATATTTGCACAGAAACTCAAAGAAATGACATAATTTTTTGAAAACTAAAAAGGCAAGAGATATTTAACATCTGCCAGAAAGAGATGTCCTGAAATAGAAAACAGGTCATTAAAGCTGTCCAAATGAACAGGGATAAGAGCACATTTGTAATAAAATTTCAACAACAGCAAAAAAACCCTTCAAAACAACAACAAACGCACATACACACACACAAAACCCAAACCCACGAACCAAAAAACAGGGGAAAGAAAGAGATACATTTATACCTCCTAAACTGGATTAAAATAAAACATTCTGCCTCTTTTAACTTATGTGTACTCAGGCAAGGTTGAAGAAATAGAGACAACCACATATAATGAAAATATTGAAGTATTACATGCAGTTCTCACAAAGTTTAAAGCACAGGAATTTACTTACGCAGGTGGACAATCCTTTTAAACTCTTCAAAGGTACCAACTGATATAATACACACACATTTCCAGCTTTATATATCTCACTCCTTTCAGTCTTGGAGCTGATTTGTACAAGATGGGAATTCCTATTCTGTGTAAGAGAGTACTGGGAACCTGTATTTCTTCTTTTTGATGGGACCCTGCTCTGTTGCTGATTCCACCAGAAGGAACAAATTGCACCGCAAGGCACCAACATGATTAACAAGTGTCTGGGTAGCGCTGAACCCGGAAGCAGCGTTAACCCTGCAATGCAACTCCCTGCTGCGATCACACCTTCCAATACCCCAGCTTTGCACAACCTCAAACCCACTCAGAAGCATACGGTGGAGTGAAACAGAGCAGGAGCACAAAGAAGTTAAAGGAAAACTTGTGCAGACCAAAGGAGTTTCCTTTTCTGATCTGTAGCTGCAAGTTCTGGTGAAGAATTTGGCAGTCGGTCAAGACAAAGTATATTCTGGATGCAGGCAGAGAGGTTATGAGAGGTCAGCCTTAGGGGCCCACAGGCCCCAAATGAGGATGGCAATTTTGCCTTGAAGCAGTTGGAAATTTTGCAGAACTTAGTGAAAAAGTCTTAATTCTTTAACAGGACAATGCAAAGATTAAAAGGCAAGTGGGGAAATGAGGGATTTATATCAGGCTTTGTACAAAAAGCAAATTCTCAGCTGTGTTAAAATCATCGTCATGACAGTGAAGTATTTGACAACTGAAGAAAAAGACAAGAAACAAAGGAAAGTAATTTGTTCAGGGACAGAGGAAGTAATAAAATCTGATTTCCCCTGAATTGCTGTTCTCCTATTCCTCCCATCCCTGCAATTGCAGTAAACCTACATTAGTGCCAAATCCAGAACACACCTGGATTTGTGGAGTGTCCTGCCATTTACCCTCCTGCTTTTCCTTCCACCTTTTGCTGGGCAGAGGGATTAGAGCAGAATTCTCCTGGTTCTCCCTCCCAAAGGGAACTGATGGGCCTATCTTGTCCTTCCCCACCCTGACATCTCCCTTCATGAAGTTCGCAGAAATAGGTCATCTCTGAGGCTTTCCACCCCACTGCCAAATGTGGCTGAATTAGGTCATTAAAAATTAACAGGGGGACTTGGTGGAGAGAGACCAATGTAATTATTTTCTTTCTTTCAGCCAGACTAAGGAAGAAAAACTAATTATTTGGGTTATTTTTGGAGCAGAATTCTGAGAAGGAAAAGATCAGAAAATATTCAGGGTACCAAACAAGATTGAAAAATGACAAACTGGCAACTCTGGATGAAGTATTATATTCAGCTTATGCCATTTCAAATGAAGGGATGAAATAAACAGATCATATGAAGAGATGGTGCAGTTAAATTATAAAATAATTGTCATAAATAGATATACATATTTATATTTTTTAGGTAATATTTATATATTTAAGCTGTTTAATATATGTTAATATATTTATGTAAATCGCTATGTTACAGTATAAATACAACTATAAATAATTAAATTATAAAAATTGTGCGATTTAGGGTTAAAACCCCTTAACCTGGAGTTCAGAGGAATATGAGTGGGCTTGAGGCAAGTCCGTGGCTGTAGCACCGGGCACGGCACAGAGCGGGCGGAGCTGGGCCACGTCTCTCCTCCCTTGTAACCCAGTGGAGCTCAGCAAAACTCACGTTCTCTGCATAACAAATTATGGCAGCAAATGCATTTTAAAGCTATGAATTAGGTGACGCGGGTAACTTGGAAGCAAAAGGAAGCTAAGCAGAATGCCCCCAGCCACTGTAGGTTTGGCAGCCGCCCGTTTCTGACATGGTGGGTTGTTCCCGCCGTTTTCCCTCGGGCTCCTGCCGGGACCACCCCCTCTCCCGGTTCCCGCGCCCCCGCCGCGGTTCCCCGGCGCCCCCTGAGCCCCTCAGGAGCTCCCGGCGGCCTGAGGGGTGGCGGCTCTGCCCGCGCAGCGCGGGCACCGTGGTGGCTGCGGTAATTCCAACACCCGGGATAAACCCTCCTGCATCCCAGTTCTGCTCTGAAGGCACTTTTTAAGATTTACGACTACGTTCGCAAACAGAGGCTCTGTGCTAAAGAGAAGCCTAATGAACACTGTAAATGAAATTATGTAGTGATATGCAATCCCACGGAGAATCCCTTTATACTGTTTCATTAACAGGAATTAAATGGAATGAAGATAAAACAATCACACCCCCTCCCCTTTTTTTGCCCCCTCTAGTTCTTCGCTTTCGTCTAACATGGCCAAGCAAAATACTCCATCCCTAGCAGAAGTTGTAAAACAAGTTGCAGAGCGGCAGCATTCACAGGCATCTGAGATACAAAAAAGCAAAACAGTTCTTTTCCAATTGCAGGTAATAAACCTTGATTAACGTAGTTTAATTTTTTCTTTTTTATTAGATGAAGTGTTTCTATGATCTAGAGAAACTGATGGTACTTATATTTTTCTCTGGATGAGTGCAAGTGTAAGGCAGCTATTCTGTTCCTCTATGTGTCATTCAGCCTTAGAGAAAACTGTCTAATGTGTTTTGTTTGACGAAACTGAAATGTGTATTGTTGTTTGTAAGGCTGCAACACAACTAAGATTTCATTAGAGCAGGTGAAACTTCTGGTTTTTACATGGAAAAAAACAAACCAAAACAACAAATACTGAGCTGAACCCACAAAGCAAATCTACAATAACTAAATGCAAAGTTAGAACTTTTAAAATTATTTTTTATGGTGATTTCCTAAGAAATTGAAGGGGGGGGAGGGCAAGGAAGGATTTAAAACCCATACTTTTGTCTTCTTTTTTGTTTGTTTGTTTTTCATTTTGTTTTTTGAGGTTTTGTTTTGATTTTTTGTTTTTGGAAGATTTTTACCAGAGTATATAATTTTAGTCTTAGCATCTTTTTGACACAAAGTGCTTGTTTTTGCCTGTATGTTTGAAGTGTGTATCCTAAGTAGTCGTTAAATACTGGCTTTATTCAGTACTGTTATGTAGAACACGATACACATAGTTTTTATGAAGACTGTGTGATCATTTCTTTCCTAATCTCTCAGAGAATTTATTAAGCTTTCAATTATTATTTAACCTTTGAGGTCAAATTTCTTTTGAGCTACTTACTTTTAAATCTGAGGAAAGACACAATACCATTCAATGTTTTTCATCATGGAATAATGCAAATGGAAATAGTAGAGTTCCAAATATAACATCTGTGAGTAGCTTTTACTGAAATAATTGAAGTTTGAAATTTTGCATGAAAATAACTTCCCTGAAGAAGCAGTGAAAAATTGTATTGCTTGGGAATGTCAGTGACTGGCCATATTTTGCAAGAAGCTTTCTCCTAATGATAGACCATCCCATAATAGTATGGTGATGCTGCAACAGTAATTTGTGATCAAACAATTTAAACAAGGGCATATATTTTCAAAAAAGCCCCCAGAACTTTAGAGCCCATGGTAATTAAGTTAGTTCATTTACTGTTTCCTCTTCTACATCTATTTATTTTCTTTCAAAAAACCCCAAACTCTAGGAAATTCCATAAAAACATTAATGTTAGCAGAACAGCAAAGCTAAATAATTAGGAATTTAAAGTCAAAATGCAGAACTGCTTTTTCATCTTTACATCTATTTCCATCAGTGCATGTCACAGAAGAATGGAAAACAATAATTTCCGTTCCAAAATTTAACATCTTTGCCATTAAGATCTTTTGCTTCCCTATGCTCAGTAAATGGTGGCTACCAGTGATATAAATCCCGTAAAGCTATAGCCCAAAATTTCCAAATTAAAAATTATGCAGAAACTTTTGTTCTTAACAGTTAATAGTTTCTTAATCTGTTCAAGACATTGACTAAGAGATTTCATACCACTTGTAATGCTTACATTAGGGAAAAGATAATTGGTGACATAAATCACAATGCTAATTGCAGTGCACGACTGCTGGCGGGAACTTTGGGTGAGATTCATCATGTTTGGCCTACAAATAAAATGCTAAGCCTGTATTAGTCATCTAGGCTCCCTTGCTAGTCATCTAAGAGAGAGAAACATTTCTGAGGCAGCACCTCAGCCCTCTCATCTTAGATGTACATGTAGATGTGGCACTCAGGGACATGGTTTAGTGGTGGGCTCTGCAGTGCTGGGTTAAGGGTTGAACTCGATGGTCTTAGATGTCCTTTCCAGCCTTAATGATTCTGTGATCTCTTATGATGGGTTAAAGTACTACTTCGTGGTTTTGTTAACTTCTCATCAGTGAGATGTAGAGGCCTTTTTAGGACTAGATACATATTTCTTGTGGGGTTGAAAAAAGCTGGGATTAATCTGACTTTTAAATACTGGTATGATAAAGGCAGGATTAAAAACCTCAGTAGAACAGGTTAGCTAAGCTCCATCACCTGAAACACCACTCTATGTGTTTGTAAGTGATTTTTGGCATCTTTATTTACTTTTAGTCCAGTTAGAGCTTCAACAGATTTCAGCTCTAAACAAACACTAGGATTGGGTTTGATCTGCCATATCCTATGTATCTTGCAGATATGAGGAATTTAAAGTAAGTTCAAGGATACCTTATTTTGTATTTTAGACTCAATCTAAGGGGAGAAGACTAAGATAGTATTCTTGCATTGTGCCTCTAAGGTGATGCTATTAAGAAATGGAACTCTAATTAATCTTCCATTCAAAATACATTAGGCAAGTAAAAAAGAATACTCTATTGAATAAATATAAATTACAGTGTTTAACTAGATATACTCCATATCCTTCCCAAAAAAAGTTCTTAAGGGAACCCTGAAATATTTTACAGGCGAAGTTTCAGGAACTAGAAAAGGAAATTAATTCCATTCTGTTAGAAACGAAGACAACAGAAAGAGAAATACATCTGCAAGATGATGCTATAGAAGTGACAAAATATCACTGTGAAAATCTGGAGGGCCAAGTCAGAGCCCTGTATTCTGAAAATTTAAAGCTGAGGTGTGATGCAGAAGCAGTACAAGAAAAGTTTGAAATGATACTTGCAAGAAATAATGAATATCGGGAAAAAATAAAGGATCATAAACATCTCTTCTGCGAGATGGAAAGTAAAATGCCAGTTATGATTGAACTTGCTAAAAAGAAAGCTCTTGTTGAAGAATTAAAGACAAAGAAAGAAGAGTTAATGCGTGATCTCCAAAATCCAGAAGGATCTGTTATAAAACAAGTACAGGTACTATATTTCCTTTTTGATTTTTTTCTTTTTATGTGAAATAATTTCAACACAGTTTTTATGATTATTTTGTCTAATATGTTTATGGTTCATCAGAGACTGACTACAAGGGAATATAGAAAATTTATAATGCTACATTAATTAAGAAATTTTTACTTCAATATGCAGTGAAAAAAATCATCAGTCATTGTTATCTGCATATTATTGCATATTATGTGTGATGGAATAAACTGAGATATGAAAAGCATTACAGAACTGTAAATTAAACTTTCTAATTGGATAAACTTACACAGACGCTTTTCAGAATTCTGTGGAAGATTGCCATATTGTTACATTTTTCATGTAAGAACACACTATTCTTTAAACTTTGATGTCAACAAACTACAGTTGAGCTGTTTGCCAACAGGAACAGATTTCATGAGATGGCAATAGAGAGAAGGAGAGGAAAAATATATTTACTTTGTTAACAAACACTGTTGTTTTTACTTGACTCTAATTGCAATACTTACTAAAACACTACCATGTATGAATTTTTCACCACAAAATTTTGCCAGTATATGAACAAACACAGATATGAAGTTTGAAGGGGATCACAGATTTCAACTCTGATCTACTTGCATTATTGAAAATCTGCTATTCTGTATTCATGTATATTAATGAAAATTTGTTTGTACAACAGCTCTTTAAATACTGATAATTAAAGACTTATTAACATTGTATTTCTCTATGAGGAGGAAAAATATATCTCAAATATTGCATTATTCTTTGATTTTGCAAGAAATTACACTCGCAACAAAATAAAGACTGCCAAAATGAGTTCAAAGTCCTATATGGTTGTAGTTTTCGTATTTCAGATCAAAATATATATTCTTATATGTCCAAACCCATGTTATAAAATATTTAATTATCAAATTACTAGTCCTAAACTATTATCAATTCATTTTTTATTATTAATTTTATTGTGAAATTGTTTATTATAGTTCTTTATGTCATCTCTATTAATGGAGTGAGACTGTTAAATTGTGACATTTTTAATAAGTTTAACAGATGTACTGTGCCAGCTTTCAAGGAGTGTATTTCTGTATCTTGACTTACATCTGCAGGAAGAAATTACGCTTTTGAAAAATGAAATCACAATATTGAAAGATTTCATCAAAAAAAAAACAGATTTGCTGGAAGAAGAGAAAAAAAAGCACGCTAAGCTTAGAAAAGAAATCGAGGTGAGTCATTTGAATGAAACTTACTTACAGTTCTCCTGACAGAATGTAGATAGTGCAAATGAAGTTTGAAGTACTTTATACACCATTGGTGGCCATACATTGTTCAAGTATTTGCAGTAACCATGTTACCTTAAATTCTGGGTACTGATAGTCTTTCTAAAATTCAGAGCTTTATTGCTGTCTTGAGAAAAATTGAAATTTAGAATATTTTTTCTGAAGTCTTTTAAGAAGAAGTTCAGCTGTGAAATTTTGGAATGATGTCCTGAAAAGAAAGAGGTCACTGAATGATAATAAAGCAAAATGCACATTTTAAAATTTCTGTAATGCTTCTGTAATACTTAGAATTTTACTACTGACTTGATTATTCATGATTTGTCTCATGGTTCCTGATAACTCATCAATGGGACAATCAATTGCACCAAGAAAATGGACTTCCCATGAATCTCCCTAATTTGAGCTGACATTAAATTAGGAATAATGCAGCAGCTCCTAATTAGCTGCCAAGATAAAATTCTGATAAATAGTTAAACCCTTCTATTTTAAGTAATTGAACTATATTTTACATTTTGTTTCCTACTAAAATAGTCTATATGTCCAGATAGTTTTTAGTTTGGAAGTTTCACATCATTTATCTTGTAGTTCAAATAAATGCCACAAAATTTAAGAAGTAAAGTTTGATAATATAAAGATTAACTAATCTAAGGTTAGCTCTACTGCCCATTGTAAAATGTAGGAGGAAGAAAGAATAATTTTTCATATGATAGGTAATGGTAGAGAATTTTTAAGTGGAAAAGCTTAACAGAGCTGCCTTAGAATAGGTCTGTGCTATTCAGCATCTGAGAAAGTATTTTATTGCCAAGGCAACATCCTCCTATGAAAGTTCTCTAAACTGAAAGTGAAATTAGGCAGCCTAAAAATAGTGTTCTATTCTGTTATTGAAATCAATTTAATTAAATAGTGAAGGTTAGCCTGTTCTTCAGTTGTTTGGATTATACAATCTTTTTGTCTCAGAAGGAAGCAGGTTCAAAAATTAAATCTTTCAGGGTATTATTTTCTACTAAGAACTCTCTGGAAAACAGTCCTATTTTTAGTGTAAAAGCTGACAGTGGATAGGCAGAGACATAGCAGTCCTCAGCACAACTTGGAAAAGAACACTCAAGTCAAACACAGGAATAAAGTGAGATACTAGTCACATGGATGAGGTTCCAGGCTGTTGCAGTGGAATTCAGCTACAGACTGCTGAGACCCACATGTTGGTTGAATGCGGGTGACAACATGAGTCAGGAAGGTTCCCACTGTAATCACTGGAGCTGTGTTTGGTGCAGCTGATGTATTCTAGAGATCAATTCTGTTGGCCATATGTATATGTTGGCAGTAGAGTGAGTTGCATCATCTGCTTTTTCTAGACTATACATTAAGCATTGAGTAGATTTCTCACAGATTGATCAAAACAGGAACACATGTAGGTCACACACACAAGCGTAAGGCTAAGTGTCTTTACAGACTGATCCCACCTCAAGGCTTCAGTGCTTGTCATAGGACTTTTTCATATTGTATGGATTCTCGGCTTCCAGCCCTGCATGAGACAAAAGTAACTGGCGTCCTTATAACCTCATGAAGTTCAACGAGGCCAATTGCAAAGTCCTGTATCTGAGTTGGGGCAGTCCTCAATATCAGTACAGACTGGACGATGAATTTATTGACATGAGCCTGGTAGAGAAGAACTGGGATCCCCAAGCTGTAGATGGATCCCTAAGTTAGTAGACGAAAAATTTGGGATAAGCCAGCAATGTGTGCTCAAACCTCAGAAAGCCAACTGTATCCTGGGCTGTGTCAAAAACAGTGTGACCAGCAGGTCGAGGGAGGTGATTCTGTCTCTCTGCTCTGGTGAGACCCCATGGGGAATACTGTGTCCAGCTCTGGGGTCCTCAGCACAGGAGGGACATGGACCTGTCGGAAAGGGTCCAAAGGCCATGAAAATGATTAAAGGGCTAAAGTATCTTTCCCATTAAGACAGATTGAGAGAAATTGAGTTGTTCAGCCTTGAGAAGAGAAGGCTCCAGGGAGACCATAAAGAGGATTTGTAAGAAAGATGGGGAAAGACTTTTTACCAGGGTCTGTAGTAACAGGACAAGGGACAATGGTTTTATGTGGTTGAGAGATGATAAATCTAAATTAGACATAAGGAATTGGGTTTTTTTACAGTGGCGTTTGTGGGCTGCTTCAACAGCTTGCACAGGAAGTTGACATAAATGTAAGTGTTCAAGGCCAGGCTGGAAGAGGCTTTGAGCAAACTGATCTAGTGAAAGATGCCTCTGCCCATGGCAGGCGGTTTGGTGAGACTATCTTTGGAGGTCCCTTCCAACTCATACCATTCTGTAATTCCAAGATTCATAAATTTGCAAAGAATATATGAGCTTCCAGGTTTCTGACCCTTCAGATACAAGCAGGTCATTGCATCTGATCAATGAGTTTGCTGTTGCCTTAGGACTTCTGGAGCCTTTATTCAGCAATTATTTTGAGCACTCATTTAAACCTGCCTCTATATAGCTTTAAATGCCTACAGAATTCCTGTTGAAGCCTTCTTAATGGCTAATCTGCCACTCAGACAGAATGGATTGTTTCTCACAGCTCTGCTGCTTACACTTTGCCTCAGTATTATTTCTGGTTTCCTGCAAAGGTTTCCACAACTAAGCACGTTGTGCAGGAATGTAGTTCAGAATACCTTTCTAAAGCAGCTGAATTTTTTAAATTTAAAAAATTTTGATAAAATATCTTTCTGCAAGGCAATTGGTACCTAAGCATCCCTTTTCTTTCCTTCCCCCTGCCCTCCCAGGAAAGTCAGTGATCTGACATTGCTAATTACTGAACTCTATGATTAATTCATACCTAGGAAGCTTCTCATCAGGCAGGGTACTGATAGACAGACTCTTAAAGCAGCTCATGGACCTTCTCTCACTCCCTTTCTTGAGCATCAGCCCCACCACCCATCTTTCGAAGAGTCGAGCCTGTTCCCAGTCTTGGACAGGGATGTCAGCAATAAATCAGGGTGGTCACCTGTGTAGGTACAAGACTTCAGTCATAAAGACTAATTCAAGACATCTACAAGTAATAGAAAATTTGTGGTTATGAAAAAATAATAAGGAAAATGGAAACTCTAAAGACTATCTATTCCCCTGCTGCCCTCCTTCCTTTACATCAGTATGCTACTGTGTTTTTCTTGGCAGATACTTGCCTATCCTGTCCCTAAATGACCCCAGTGGTGGAGATACAAGTGCTCAGACAATTTTTTCTAACAGTTATGTTACACCACATACGTACACAAGGCCCAGTGAAAAGAGCAGTGTTCTCCCTCACCTCCCTCCAATAAGCATATTACTGCTCCCTCCCTCATCAGATGTGCCAGACTGTTCCCAATAATGATGCTAGGGACACATTTCTAAAACAAGCAGATAATATTGATCGTAGACATTTCAGTGTCCTACGACATAGTCCTAGTGATGTTCAGATCCCCCAAGCACTCATTCCAATGAGTGAATTGGACATCATCCCTCAAAAAGTTGTGAATGATTATAGTGAAGAGTGAGGCAACGTGAAGGAAGAGAGCCTCTCAGCAATAAAGGAAGGCTGTGTAATTTATAAAATATCAGTGAGGAAGTTACGTAGTTATATGTGAAATTTAGGCAGCGAGACTTGCAGGAAGTCACTCGCAGTGCTCTAGTTCTGATGCAACTCTACACCACCATGTGTATGTTAAATACAGTGTAATAATGTTTCAATAAGCAGACACAGGGGTAATTGTGCACTACCACTCATATGCCATTCAAACTAGGGTAAGCAAGCCAAAATTTTCATTACAGGAATACTCATTATTTCCATTTTTATTATAGTGAATGTTTTATACTTTTACACTTCGGAATGCAAACCTGAGGGTTGTATGCAGCAGCCATAGGGCAGCTCCACATAGGGCAGCAATGAGGGCAACGTCAATACACTCGCTGCAGTGTTGCCTGTCTAAGAGAAATGTACCATTTTAAATGCAATGCAACTGCAAAGGTGCTACTACAGTCATCTAGGTTTGCTTATTTGTATTCTCACTTGTCCCCAAACACACTTGTCAAAGAATGACATTTTTTTCCTTTCTCACCTCTCATTCTGGAGCCTGAAATCTTCCATATACAAAGTGTTGCCACAGCTGCAAGATGCTGACTCTGGATTTAATTTTGGGCAACTACAGAGCAGATACCCACACCTGAACTGCTCACTTAAGGTCTTAGTGGGACAGAGCTTTTCTTTCCTTATTGGCAAAGTAAGGCATGATTGATATTGTCGTAAATCAGACTTAGATGAATGGCTTCCTAGGTGTTTATGTCTCTTCAGTAGCTGAAAGTACACATGGAATAACTTGGTCAAATATCAGAACGCACACTTGGACATAGTTAGGTAAATAGTAAATAATTTTACTTGAACTAATTTTAGAAGTGATTTTTTTTTTTTATTTTAGGTACAGAATAAAAGATATGATGCTATTTTAAAACGTTTGCATTGCCAACTGAACAAAGTCCAGTCAAATAAAAGACAATGGCACTGGAACATTCAGCAGTTGGAGAAGAAGGCGGCAGAACTAAGAAAGTGTCTTGGAGTAGTGGAGTTACAAAATATCATGTAACGAACATAACAAAACTAGTATGTGACTAATCTTTTCCAGGCGGGGGAGCTTTTTTCTGCAAACACTACAAATCATAAATTGCCTGATAGCAATTCAAGTTTCCTGGGCCAGGGCTCAGTGATTTCTTTCCTTTTAAAGTTTTTCTCCCTTTCATTTTATGGCCTAAACTAAGTTGGGCTCAAAACGAGATTTGAGAAGTTCCTCTTTATTTCATTTGTTCTCTGAAGGTTGGGATCTACATTGTTTTTCCTACATATAAATTAGTATTTGTGTATATTTGCATTCCTGAGAGACCAACATTTTAAACATTTTTTCCATGTCCCTTTTTATTGCAACTTAATGAGAAACTCTGAAAGCTCTGATGATCTGTATTTTGCTGTGTGTGAAATTCATATAGCTGATGTTAAAGGCTGTTTGCTCTGTGTTTGCCAGGATGTCCTGGCATTGGGGGGAAAGGAGGACATAAGCTGTTCAGCTATAAAAGGCTTAGGAACACTCAGAACTGGGCTTCAAATAGTATGGCTTCAATTGTCTAATATATGTTAGCAAAGAGGAATGAGTAGGTTAAGAGAGTACTACATCTGGATAGCTTTTAAAATGGAATAACTCATCCTCAAGAAATAAGAATGTGTTACAGATGATTGATTACAGAAAACTTACTGTCCAGAGGACCTTAAATAACTAGTATTAGCCACATAGCATCTAAGTGCTTAATATTGGGTAAGGTGACTCAACATAAATGACAACCTATTAATAATTCTTGTTAAAATAGTAGTGAAGAGTAGCCATTTTACTTTGCCTTTTCTTTATTATGTGCTTGGTACTTGAAAAATTTACAGTACTCTCTCTACGCTTACACTTAAAGTAGTAGTTCTGATTGGACATAACCTGTAATATTTATCTGTTCTATGAAAGTAGCTTTTTATTTAAGGTGTTGTCTTGAATAATTCGGATTTCTCTTTTCTCATAAATATAAAATGAAGACTTAACCAATTTGACTATCTACTGTGATAAAATGTTAAACTGCCTATATTGTTAGCTTAGGAAAACAAAACTTAAAATGCAGTACTATTATTATATTTATTTATTCATGTATATACCTTCCACTTAATATGTTATTTCACTTAATATGAAGTTATTTTACACAATATCCTGACTCATGAAGGCTCTCTCTCAACATTGTTAGACTCTCAAATTTTTTTGGCGTCATCTTTTTCCTTTGCAATAATATCAACCAGGCTGCTTTCATTTAAAACAATAAAGTAGAAATGAAAACGTCAATATCCTATGCTATAGTAACAGTATGTCCTGAATATTGAGTCTTATCAAGTATGTGGCATTACTGTAACATTACAACTGTTTATCCCTACACAGAACAAAACAGCATGCATTTGATGCATGCATATCTTCTAGAAAGGGATACAGATTTGAAAAATCAGAGAATTTACTGTTTCTGTTAGTTTTGGTGACTAACTGCTCTTCTCTTTTTTTGCATGATTTCCAATTTCAACTTCTTCAGCCATCCAGTGAAATGAATGTACTTTATATCAAGTAGTTTCTCTCCATAAAAATATTTATGCTCTGTCTTCTTCATGAGTTAAATAGTTTAAGACTTCCAAACTTATTGACTGTCAGACCTGACCAAGAGCTTTAGCTTAACATATCCCCCCAAAAGTGGTTAAACATCCAATATTTTCAGGGGATTAAGACTATATGCCCTTAAGTGTGCCTTTTATGACTGATATTATCTTGTTTTCGTGTTTAGTTTCTAATTATTTCTGATCCAGAAAAATTAATGCATCAAAATATTTTTTATATCAGTGATACAAATTATTTCAACCAAATTCACTTTGACATGTACTACTTCAGTTATAACATCACAGTTTAACCTTGCTCTTTATTACCAATCAAAACCAACTCTAGCAAACAATCCAAACCTTCTCATGTAACAAAAATATCACACCTTTGTTTTTCTTTTTGAGCAATGAAGATATTCATTATTACTTCCCTGGGTATTTGGGCGGTTTCCACGTGTCAACACACATGACTCACTCATATCAAGTAAATACCTTGGACTTACATTTTCCTTGTTCCTTTTCATAAATCTCATTAAGTTTCAGTATCTCAAATTACTTGTATGGTTCTTTGTACATGTTCTGAAATTGTAAATGTAAATGTTCTGAATGTAATGTAAGTGTTCTGAAATGTTCTGAAATTTAACAGGTGTGCAGACAAGAGAGGTATGTAATACTCCCATTAGTGCTACATGCAGAGGAAGCTTTCCCTTCTCCTATACAGAGGCTTTCCTCTCCTTCAAGGCCTAAGTTGTCTCATGCTCCTTTTTGCTCTTTGCAAGAGAGCTCACCTACTGGGGCCCTTGACCCCTTCATGGAATCTCAGCTACCAAAGGTGTATTCCTCCTTTTTCTTCACTGTAAAACTTGCTTTTTCAATATACGTATTTAAATAGACTAAGCTTATCTCAATTGTGTCTCAAACACTCTGGTAACTACAGGGGATTCCCTGGTAATAGCTGAATTCCATATCAAAAAGGTCCCTGGGCATTTGTGATTCTCTCTAATTTGCATGGTGGGAGCTCTGGAAATTAAAGCACACCTCAGCTTCTCAGCTTTCTTGCCACAAAATGTAGCTATATTTCAAATATGTAATGTGTGTCTGGGATATATATAACTGTTCTGCTCTCATTTAGTTAAGAAATTATGCTAGAATTAATTTTATCTTTAATCCCATATCAAAGAAAAATACTGTTTTTGGTCATCATACCAGTACTTATGGAATTCTACTATCAGTAACTCTTTCATATGTTGGAGTTTCTTTAACAAATTTTTTGAAGCATTTTATCTAGTCCTTAATCCATTTGATTTATGCTTTATTGATTATATGGAGTATGAACTCTTTAATAAAAGTGTTGTTTACTACAAAGTCCACCATGTTGCAAAGTCTGTTCTTTCTCTGAAATGATTTGTTATAAGGTATGGGTGCTAACTGTTACTGTCATCCTGCATCCTAGTTACTTGCCACAATTACAATTATCCCACATAAACACACCATTTGTGTGTTTAACTTGACTCCTTAACACCCAAGTTGATTCCAATGACTGAAGCTTTCTCCACAGTTCTCACCAAACTTCTTTAGTCGTTGACTACTCCTGAAATCTCTATTCAGGACTAAACACCACATTTTAGAGGATCAAATAGAGTTTGCACCTTCCGGTTAAATAGAACTTTGTATACCACAGTACTTATATATTTTTCCAGGTGCAGCATTTCACATTTAACATTCAGTGTTTAATAAATATTAAATATAAGAAATGTATAAATATTTGCTAGGGAATTGCAGTTAATTGGGATAACAATCTCATCTCAAAAAAAGAGTTAACTAATATGAGGAAATATAAATTACTGCCTTCTCTAAACTATCAGCATTCTGTACAACATATGAAAAAAATAAATGTATGTAGCTTTTTATAAAAATGTCTAATTCCAACAAATCCTGGCAACCTGCTAAGACCAATTTTTCTTGGTACAATGTTGAACAGTAGCAGGTTGGTCTCAGGGCATTTTTTCTCCTTTAGCAAGCAAGAACAGACAGCAGGAGAATGATTTATTATTTTTTTGAGAAATAAGGCAGTGAATGCACTTTGTATTTTTACCACATGAAGCTCTCCCAGCTTGTGTTGGAGAATTGTGTTACCAAACCTTTATCAGTCATTTCTGAGGATGGGTATGGGGCTAAGGGAAGAATTTCTGGTTCAGTGTTCTGGAGGCAACAGCAAGGGGAGTGACTGCCTACTCTGAAAAGCAAAACAGTCAGCAGGCAGCAACGGGCATGTAAATAACCAAGAGTATGGGAAAACTTATCAACCAAGGAGTCCTACCCACCACTTAGCAAAAGTTTAAAGCACAGGAAACTGGATTTATTCCAACAATACAATGTAAATGAGTAGGAAAATACTGGGGAAACTCCACACTTGACAGGGAAAGAATAGAGCTGTTGAATCATTCATGTCATGCAGCAAATGTACTGGTGTATGATAAAGGGAAGAATTTCCCCATGCTTGAAGCTGATGATCCACAGGAAACCCTTTCACGTGACCCAACAACCTCAGGTGCTGAAGCAGAGGAAATGTGTCAGATAATGGAGACATAAGATCACTACTCTCGTCAAGGCTACCTGAGATAAACAATGCAAAAGTGGGTTGGGGATAGACACCAGTGCTATGCTGTTTTGCCTCTGTTGCAATTTGCTTTGGCCCTCGGGAGGGTCAATTGCAGAGAGCTGTGTGGATGAGTGTGACAGTAGGTAGCCGTGCTGTAGTTCTTACACGATGCTTCAGAGGAGGAAGAAATCATGACCCACATGCATTGATGGTACATCATGCTTCTGAGGATGGGGAAAGCCCCAACTTTCAGAACTCTTACCTGATTTATTGAAATGCATGAATATGTCGTTCTTGAAGTAGTTATTAGATCCTTTCTCAAGCATGTAGCTCTGAGTCATGTGGAGGCAGTGACTTCTTGAGGAATTCTAAGCAGTACTCAAATATTTTTCTTTAATTGTCTGCTTTGCAGGAGGCAAACAATTTTTCAGGAGCAGAATTAAGGCAGTGCAATTAACTATCTCAGAAATGTGGATTGAGCAAAACCAATTCACAACCTCTTTAAAGTACCACATTCAATTCTTCCATTTGGCTTTTTCTAGCATTTAGAGGAAGCTATGTATAATGACCTAACAAAATGAAGAAAAAAACTAACCACAAACTGCAAAGGGCAAACCAAGGTAAACAAAAATATCTCTACCTTCCCTTCCCGTGAAAAAAAATTGAACTTCACATGCCTCTTCTGAATAAAAGGGGACCATCCAGGAGGACCTGGACAAGCTTAAGAAGTGGGCCCATGAGAATCTCATGAGATTTAACAAGGCCAAGTGCTGCACCTGTGCTGGGGCAACCTCTGATATCAATACAGGCTGGGGGATGAACAGATCAAGAGCAGCCCTGCTGAGAAGGACTTGGTGTGTTGGTGGATGAGAGGCTAAACATGACCCAGCAATGTGCCCCTGCAGCCCAGAAAGCCAACTCTATTGTGGGTGCATCAAAAACAGCGTGGCCAGCGATTTGAGGGAGGAGATTCTGTCCCTCTTCTCTGCTCTCATGAGACCCCACCTGGAGTACTGCATTCAGATTGGGGCCCTCAACATAAGAATGATGTGGAGCTGTTGGAGCAGGTCCAGAGGAGAGCCACCAAGGTCATCAGAGGGCAGGAGCACCTCTCCTGTGAAAACAGACTGAGAGATTTGGGACTGTTCAGCCTGGAGAAGAGAAGGCTCCTTGGAGACCTTATAGCAGCCTGCCAGTACCTAAAGGGGGCTACAAGAGAGCTGGAGAGGGACTTTTTTACAAGGCCATGTACTGATAGGACAAAGAGGCAAATGCTTTAAAGTAAAAAAGCATTGATTTGTATTAGATATAAGGAAGAAGCTTTATACAATGAGAGTGGTGAGGCACTTGCACAGGTTGCCCACAGAGGTGGTGGATGCTCCATCCCTGGAAAATTTCATCAGGTTGGATGGGTTTGATCTAGTTAAAGAAGTTCCTGCTCATTGCAGGGGGGTTGGACTAGATAACCTTTAAAGATCCCTTCCAACCCTAACCATTCTATGATTCTATGAAAGCAAACAAAGGAGACAGCTTTACCATGTCACTAGATCAGGCTGAATATGGTTGCTATTATAATGCTACAATAAATTTTTCCAAGTACAGCAAGCTTCTTAGTCTCTCCTTTTATTATTAATATTGTATAACATATATTCAATACTTATCGACTAAATGTCACATAAAAGCTTCAACATTCTTTTGTCATCTACATGTTAATTAATGTAATCTATCATTTACAGTGATTTCAACAATATTATGAAGATTTTTCAGGAGTGGAACTAGCACGGGGAGTTGGAAATGCAGTTGCTTCTTTCCCCCACTGTCAATAAAGTCTAATAGTTCCCTCCAGTGGTGAAACGTCTTCTTACATGGTAAAGGCACCTTTCACGTTTCAGTTTTGAAAGTCAATACTTATTGTGAGAATAGTTAATGTTTTTACAGAACACAATGTATAATTATAAATGCTATTCCATTTCTAAAACTTCAGGATGAAAAGGACATGTTGTGTATTCCAACTCTTATGACAACTGGAGGATTCATTGTATTTATTCTTAATTTTTGATCTGTTTTTAAAGAGGAAGAATTTGGCAAATTTTCTTATGCCTTCAGTTCTAATCTCTGTTATAATGCAAAGTCCACTCCAAACAGAAGGACTTCATATTTTTTCTTTTAAAAAACCCCCCAAAAACATTTGGTTTTGTGAGCTAAAGGCTGTCTGCTACAAATTTTTACTTAGGTCACTGTCTTCTAAGTAAGAATTACTCTAAGATCATTGGCTTCCTGTTCTCTGCTGAAGAATATGTTTCAGAATGATTAGGTTAGACTTACAGCCGACTAAAACTGAGAATAGCTGTAGTTACAGATATACAACATATTATGTGAAAGCTGTGTTTTCAGCTTCTTAAATAATGCTACCCGAGTTGAATCTTTTGGCCTGAAACTGCAGTTCTAGTCTCGAGGTCAGTGGTCTGGAAAGCTTAAACATAAGGTATGAATGTAAGTGCTTGAGGCTCCCAATATAGTTGACAAGACAAAGGCATCCTGCAGCTGACTCAGTTCTTGCATGCCTTCTGGCAGAGTCTGGCTCTTCCCAGTCACTTCAAAGGAATCCTAGAGCAACTACTCTTAAATTAAAAGACTCAATTAAGTGCCTATTTTGTGTCATAAGCCCAGAAACAGCACAGCCAGTCTGTTGTTTTCCACATATTCAAAGGTTTATTTTATGGCTACATGCTCTGGAGCAAAGGACTGAGCTTTGGTAGGGGATTTTAAGGGGAGAGGGTGTACTGTTTCAGGCTAACCATCATATAATTACCGACTTTAATAATCTTCCTCTGTTTGAGTATTGGCACAGAATTCTAATCTATTGAATCCTGACTTTATAACTTTCATATAAAATTTACATTGGTAGACCAGTGGCCTTCTCAACCAACTTGGATAAAAGCTCTCTGATTAAAGGCTTGTGATTAAAATTTTATCCTCAGGCTTTGTCATATCTGTTGCAATGATTGGAATGCCTTGCCTCAGGTGCAGTACTAATATGCTATCTACCTTTCATACATCTCTAGTAAAATTATAACCATCTCTCAAATTATGAGTTCACATTGTTGCTAAGACTTCTTTAATTACTAATGCATTTGTTCTAGGTTAACTGATGCAAGGTTAACTGATGCAGTTGAGAAAACAAGCAAGTAGTTTTGCAGAGGAGAGCTTTGGTGTCTTATGTTTTTTCACAGTTACATTTGTTGGTTCTTGCTTTATAGGTTGGAAAGGAAAGAAACACTTGTAGGGGATGTTTAATCTAAACTGCTTTATTTGGTTGCATTAGGGTGATGGGAATTGTGACCTAAAAAGTCCCATTTCTCTCAACTGACCGTAAAGGGAGTGAAGGTTCACTAGCTCAGAAGTAAATAACTGTATTCTGATGTCTAAAGTAAGGTAAGACGCATCCAAGCTTTGAATTCTTAAGCCATCACAGCCACAACAGCATTATTAGTACAGGCTCTTTATTGTCTTATTGTTGACCACATATTTTCCTTTGCATTTCTCTATCTTTCCCTATTGATTTTCTGGGCTGCAAGCTTCTCATTTATATATTACATTCTATAATTTAACAATTCAATATTGTAGTGTTTCCCATATGTTACACTAGGGAGCAGTGGGAGGCTGGCTTTAGCAGCCATTTCCATTTGCCAGTGAAACAGAGTAGGCTTTTAGCTAAAGGTTTTCTCTTCTTTGCTTTTTAAGGATCTTTTTAGTTTCTTTCATATAACTCCCATTTTTAATTTGCTTTTTTCTATCTCCTTCTCCCCAGAAAACTTTACTGACAATTTTCATCAACCATGGGAAATTAGCCATTTTTCATGCTAATGTTAGGGGAATCACCTTGCCTGTCTTGGGCACTTATTTAGGATTTAGTAACTCACATCATGGTATTGCCTTGCTCTTTGCATTGACTACATAGGGGATCTGGATGGGAAGAAATCTGCCTCTTGGATAACAAACATGAGGTAAGATGAAACTTCCTATTCCTCTAAGATAGGTGGCATAACTTGCCTTCTAGTAAATTGCCTCTGTTACCTGAAGAAGGAGTCCAAGGCAAATAGTTCTAAACTCATAGTAGATGCTTAAAATTACATGACATAAACCCCATCTATTATCTCTAGTTATCCCTCACCGACTCCAGGCCAGGAATTAATACAGCTCTATCCATCGTAGTGAGACCATAATTGAGTTACTCTGTACTGAGAGCAATAATACTTTCTGTATTAAAGGATCACAAGGAATAATTTTAGAAACTCTAATAAGTTGTGTGACCTCCATGCTAGTTTTCTGAAATTGAATTCTCCCATGGCAAGACAATTGCTCCCCCGCAGTCTGTCTCGCACTGCAGACAAGTCATAAGAAATAATTCTGCTATGGTTTCATGGTCGATAAAGACTCTCCTTCTGACTCTGCTGTATTCTCTTCTTGTCTTTTGTGCTTTATCACATTCACAATTAGTTTCTGGATTATCAGGATATACAGACTAGCTGGTAGTGTCTTTGTAGTACTATCATTACTTTAACCTCTTCTCCTAAACAAATGTTATCTAAAGAACTTTAGCATTCCATATGAAGTATCTCACCGGCTGCTAATAATACTCACATCGGTGAGAATTTCCAGTCTTTGTCACCTAGACTTTTAAAATTAGTACCTAACAACCAGAAAAACACTGAGCAGTTCCTTGAAAATGAGGATGAAGTTGGAAATAGGAAAAAAAATGTTTTTCAACAGATTGTTTGTGTAACTATACATAACCCTTCACTGAATTGCTGGGAAATGTTATTTCTATAGCCATACCAGTTTTAATAAACTTCTTCTTTGTAATTATTCAGTTATTCATCTTGCTGCTCAAGAAAACCAGCGTAACAATGATTTAACACAGCAGTGCAGCAATTAGCACTCACAAAACAACAAAGGAACACCTCACTACTCAAAGAAGGATCAAAGTATGAAATCACAAGTAACTCATTACAAAAGTAAATCATTACAATAACATCGCTTCAGTACTTAAAGTAGCAATCACAGTGTTTTCGTGTTTTTTGAGTTCTTTAATACCTAAAAAGAAGCTACTGAACATGCTTATTCTATTTTCAGAAATACAATAATTAAGAATTTCAAAGTCTTTTTGCTTTTCTACTGAAAACTAGGAGCTAATAAATCAGTTGCTGATTCACTGCAGCTTTTGTCTAGTCTAACCCTTCTCACTTCAGTAAGTCTGGAGTTGAAAAAGGAACCATATGTGTGCAGTTACACCTGTAAGATGTTTAGCTGTCACTTTGAAAACGTAATCTAACTCACTTTGGTTTCATATTGTCCAGGTAGCTGCAGATGGCTTTCTTTCTATTTGAATGGCTTAGCAATGTTTGGGTTTTTTTCTCAGTACTTGCTTACTCTTTTTTTTTTTTGCCTTGTTGTTACATTATATTATTAGGTAGTGGCACAGGGGATTTTGACTACTTTTTACATTATTGGCACCAGAGACATTCTTAACCATGCTTATTGAGACCTTTAAGAGTGCTAATTTTCTCACACAAAGAGAGTGTTGAATTTTCATTAGTGTATTTCCCAAATGCTTTAATTTTCTGATACCATTTAGTATAATTATGTTTGCTTTTAATACTTACGTGTGGAAAATAATGTGCATTGGGAAACAAACAACACAAAAGCTGTCATAAAAGCATAAAAGAGCAGCTGATCAGAGAAACAACAATGCAACATTGTTTTTAGAAGCAATAGAACACATGAAGAGCTGACATCTTGTGATGCTAACAATTTTAATTAATGATGTATAGAAGGTCAAGTATAAATGAGACAGAGAAGATCTGTTAACAGAAAACATGTTCTAGTACACTAGAAATAGAAGTTTAGAAATGTGCAATAGACACCCAGAAAATTCTGATTAAATGTTTGATTGGAAATACATTTGTTGAGGTTTTCTTCTCTCCTGAATGGATAGGGGATTTCTTAGGGATAACAAAAGGGAAATTCTGGCTATTGAGACCAAATTAGCAGTGTGAAATACATGTCCACTTTATTTCTTCCTCATTCATATATGACAATTGTCTTTGTGGCATAGTTCAGGACACGTTTGTTTAACCTAACAGTTTGAATCAATAGCCAAGTGGGAGTACTCTTCCAGTGGGGACTTAGCAGTCATGAAAGCGAATGGTCTGTTTCACAGCCATTAAATCTCTTACTTTTGCAGATGTGCCTAATAAACTCCAACTGAGAATGATGCTCCTCAGTAGATACACTAGTGCATTTCTTCAGTGCTGGAATTCCAAGTAATTTGTCAGCAGAACACCTCCCTCCACAGCCTGGGCTTGCTGTTGTGTTAGCTGATCGGCTCCCTCTCCAGCATGGCAAAGAGACTTTCAGTAGTGGAAAGGACTAGTGGAATGCCTTGCTAGGCAGGAGACCACTTGCAACGAATCCTCCTGAGTCTGAGTGGGATTCTTCTTGCATAACCTTGTCCGTACAAAGCTTGTAAATGAATAAGTAAGATTTCCTATGCAAAACAGAGATACCTTAAGAAGGTGACCCACCTTCTCTTCAGAGAAGGATTTTGGTGAAATTAATTGCTCTAAGAAAGCAGAATTGCCCTGCAGTGATGTCCTTCATTAGAGTTGTTTGGTTGCATTGGAAATACCACAGCAAAGTCTTTCTTCCTATATTTGTCTGGGATAGATTAGGTGACATTCAGAAAAGTCGAGGCAAATAGTTGCTTTTAAATTTCAAATTACCTTTTGTGTTGAGGTACTCCACTGATTGTTATGCCAGCATTTCCCTTGACAATCTTCTATATTTAGAAATATAGCATATAGCGCCATCAAAAAATGAAAGAATAGAACTTGGCCCTCTAGAGGGTGACATTTTTCCATGTGAGATAATTAAACAGATCCACATGGACAGTAAAATTCCTGTTTAGGCACCTGTGATTTTATACTCTTTCCATTCAATAAACATTTTACTTATTTTACTGCATTTTAAATGGCTGATCTGTAATGAGTAATTTTCTTTCATTTTAATGAAAAACAGGAAAAAATCTGAAAAACCATGTAAAATTTAGCAATTCTGCTCAAAATGCAGACAGTATCTCTTATATTGTACCTCCCCCAAAGCAGTATAATCACAGTCATTTACTGTTCCAGAGCCTGTAAAATATGGCAGAGACATTACAGAATTGTTACAATTGTCTCTGCAAAATTACTAAGATTTGTAGTCCGCCATCTCTGGAGAAGAAGAAAATGTGGAAGCTGAAGTCTTACATTGTATAAAGATTGTAATCTGCTGCCATTTTTTAAACTGGAACAGTGTGATGTAACATCTCCCAAACTTTATCACTGATTCCAACATGCTCCTGAATTCACTTCTAGTTTCAACTGGAGTTTTTTATTCCTGCTCCTGGTTGTGAATCCTGCTTTTGTAATAAAACTTCTGTTGCACTCACAACCTTTACTGAGCTCTAATCCCTTGTTTATGAGCCACTGTAGTTTTCACCCATTGTATTATTTCACACATGTGGTAGCCAGTTATGCTTTCCTTCATTTATAACCACCACCAGGCTTTTTAAGAAAGCTGCAAAAAATGTATTGGAAATGGCAACACTCATGTAAAATCATTGTCACTTGACAGTGTAAGAAGTACAAATCACATCTTCTGGTCTGCAAAGCATCAGCCAAGTCCCAGCTGCCTCACAACATTCTGCAGCAAATTTAGTTAGCACAGTCGAGGAAAAGGGATTGTCTGCACTGAAGTGATTGCTGTTTCCACTTTCTTTGTTATCATTCCCATATTGGTAGCTCTTTGATATGGCACATCACTACAGAGAGAGAAGTGCAAAGTGACTGTCAGCGGATGGCCCAGCATCAAAACAGACCAATTAGCAACGTCCCCATCTGCTGCCTAGGCTCCTGCTTGTTCCCTGCCTGTTTCTGGAGCCAGGAATTGAACTGGAAGCTGCAGATTTCATGCACAGCAGCAAGTAGCCAATTTCTTCAATGCTACACATTGTCCAAAGAACTTCTTACAGGAACTGGAGAATGGAAGCATTGTCAGCGCCTTTCTTACAGGAGCTTGGCCTTTTCTCTTAAAATTTAGTTGCATGAGAGATCACCACAGACTAGGCCTATTTAAGGTAGAGAGTTAGAGTTGGTGCCAAAAAGAGAGCTCATACCCTTGCACATCTGTACTGGGACAGATACTGCCCTGCCTAGTGGGAGGAATCAATATGCTGAATATC